>JAOXJP010245879.1:0-22602 GCA_025762735.1 Platanus orientalis | reverse complement strand
TATATATATATATATATATATATATATATATATATATATATATATATATATATATATTATTGGATCAATTATATATTTTTTTGTAACAAAATGTCCAAAATAAAATAGTGAAAGAACTACCTAAAATGGCTTGATGACACATATTTATACACAAGGATTGATGGCCTAATTTTGCTCTTCGACGTTAGCTTTAAAAAACATTCACTTTTTAAGAATTAAAGGAGTCCTCTTCTCACATCACATTCGTGAACATCTAACAAACGAATAACCAAGCTTAGAAGAAACAATATCAATAAGGAGAATGATTGTCCGTGATAAAAAAAAGTTTTGACATAATGTAAGAGTTTTGATTTCTTCTCTGGTTTTCATAGGGATTTTTATTTTTATTTTTGGTTCCTTTTTACTTTTATTTTGGGATAAGTTTCTTACTAATCTATTCCTTTTGTCTTTTGGACTGGAAAATAAGAACGGCACCTTTGGAGCTTGGTGTAAAACTCAAAAAAGAGCAATCATCAACAACCACCCTAGAAAACATGGCCTTGAGAGCAACTAATGTATCATAAACTGCTTGAATGATCTTGCCAAGAGGTACAGTTTGATCCATCCGGTGACTCAAACTTTTTAAGCTATATCTTCAAGCTTTGAGGGTATTTCTTATCTCCTTTTCTCATTGCTTGTGATCAACTAATTTTGTAGTGTGATCTATATTCATGGTGGCATGAGCCTGACATGGAGTAAAGAACAAAATAAGTTTTGTAAACATAAAGCAAATTATTTAGAGATGCTTATTATTATCAATAGAGGTGTTCGTATAAATCAGGAAAAAAGCTAAAAACAATATGATTATTGCATGAAGATCGAACACTATATGGGTTGAATTTTCTGATTCAAGAGGGGTTGTGTTATAATTTACTTTTCCAATATATATATATAGATATAGATATATATTTGGAATGGCTACTTGGGCCTACATCTTGTTGACAGCCGCACAAGGCGGACTTGACTGAGGAGGACCAGAGCAGACAACACCATAGCGCACTGCATACCACTACAGGGATTTGACCCTGAGTCTTCCATACAGAAGAAAGATGCTGCAGCGAGGGGTGTCAACAAGCCAAGCTGAGCCGAGCTTTTCCCAGCTCAGCTCGTCACATGAAGGCAAGGCTCAGGCTAGCCTGAGGTGCCAAGCTTAGTCTAAGCTCGGGCTTGTTAAGACAGGCTCAGCTTGTCTCGCCAGCAAGAAACAATGCCCAACAACCTCATGGGCCATTAGCCCAATTTCTCTTGTTTCATCGATAATATATATATCCTCAGCCATCCGAGCATGGGGGCGTTGGCAACCACCCTTGATCTTATATACATCTCTTATTTACAACCCGAGTGATTGCTATTCATCAAAGGCCGACTCTACATTCCATTACCCTTATATGTAAGTTTTGCTGCAATAATATTTATAAATTAAGAGTGATCGTTTGTTCTGCTAGTCTCAATTGAGGCTATCAATTGAGATGGGCTGGCCCGAACCCCGACATCTCCGGCTTGAAAAATAGACAGGTTGAGTCAACTAAACTCTGGGCTGGGCCAAGTTTGAGCCCAGCATTTAGGCCGGGTTTTTATCTGGCCAAGTTCATGTAGGCTTTATTTCAGCTTGATACCGGGCCCGGCCCAAAATAGTATGCAAATAAGCTTCTATGTATTTTTGTTTTTTGGGTAAGGGTATTGGGCTCGTGCATTTATAACAAAATTTCCATCATTAAATAGTTAAATATTATTAAAAAAAAATAGGAGTCCCATGTAATATGCTTTTTAATTATGAGCCCAAATAGCCCAATTTAAGGGAGGGATTTTAAGTTTGGGCAGCCCGAACTTAAAACGGGCTGCCTACATTGGGCCTAGTTTGGGCTTGGGCTGAGTTCAGGCTAACCTCGGCCTGACTCACCTACCTCATTTGACAACCCTAATCTCAATTTAAAAAGTACTTAGTTTTGAATGTTTGTTTTTATAGAATGCAAATGTTTTAAGAAAGAATCATTAAATAGTGCTTATATTCAAGGTTTAATATTTGACTGTTGGATATCTCATTTGACGAAATTATTTAATTTTGGGGGAAATTAGAGGAAATTGTTTTTAAATAAAAATTTATGAATAAAGAAAACATTAAAAATGTAAAATTTAATGAAATGTTAAAGAATATTAAAATAAGCATGATTATATACTCAATACTCAAAATAATGTAAAACATCTTCGGATAACAAGAGATGAATAAGGGATTTGTTTAGGTGTTGTCATGTTGGTGAGAAAATAAGGTTCATTAGCATTCAAATTATTATTATTATTTCGTGTTTATGTTACAAAATTATATGATATAAGTATATAACATAACAAAGCTAATTACAAAAAAAAAAAAAAAAAAAAAAAAAAAATCTTATAGCATAATCCTTCAATATTACATGGACCTAGGTAGAATCCTAAGAACTTTGGATTCTTTAAAAGACTTCTACATAACCTAGAAAGATAGAGAAATTGAAGAAAAATAGAGATTATTAGATGATGACATATGAGATACAATATGGACTCTAGATGTTCATTAAAGGGATGCATCACATTTCTACTTCTAATGATTTTCTGATATTTTTTATCCGAAAACCAATAACCAAACTCATTAGAACCGTATCCAATAAAAATACATTTCTTAGATTTTTCATATAGCTTGTTTCTCTTTTTTAGCATCAATATGGACATAAGACATACAACTAAATACTTTTAAGTATGACATATTACCTCTTTTTCTGTCCATGCTTCCTCTCGAAGTCTACCATCCAATGGTATCAAAGGTCTATGATTTAGGAAATATATCGCCATGTTCATTGTATCTGTCCAAAACTAGTTAAGCAATCCTCCAACATGTAACATCATGCTTTTGATGTGTTCTACAATCATTGTGTTCATGTGTTCCGCCACACCATTTTGGTGTGGTGTATTAAGAATTGTCCTCTCTCTTCTAATCCCATTTGTAACACAGTACCTATCAAGTTCCTTACTGCAATACTCACTTCCCATTGTAAGACCGTAAGCATTTAGGTTATAAAATTGTTTCATTTTCACCCAAGGTTTTTCACCTTTTAAAAACTTCAAATACATTAGACTTTTGTATTAGAAAATAAACCCATATTTCCTAATCGCATCATCAATAAAAGTAACAAAGTAAAAAGATCTACAAAGAGAAGCTACTCCCTTGGCTCCCTCACATAAGTAGGAACCAGTTCCAACCTTTTGGACATTAGTAGCCTTCTTACCTTAAAGAAGCTAGCTTTCTTTTGTTTTTTCAAAATATAGTCTTCACAAAATTCCAGGTCCAAGACTTTAAGACCTAGAAGCTCGCCTATAGCCTGAAGAACTTTCATTCCTTTTTCACTTATATGCCCAAGTTTACAGTGTCATGTATCTGCATTAACACTTGTTTCCATAAACTACAATAGAGCCATTAATTTTTCAAGTAAAAAAAGTGTGCTTTCCTTCTTTCCGCGAGCAACAACCATATTACTTTTAATGATCTTCCACGAATCCCCTATTAAAGTCATTGTATAACCCGAACTTAAGACCTGACTAATAGAAATTAGATTTTAATTTCTTTTAAGACAGAGTATATGTCTTACATAAGTCAACTTCTATGTACCTCTATTTGGCAAACTTAGCTGAACATCTCCCTTCCAATTATCTTTCAAGCTTTGTCATCACCCAGATAGACTTTTCCAAAATCACCTTGCACATAATTCTTGAGACATTACTTGCAATGGCATGAAAGGATGCACCGGAATCTATTATCCAATATTTAGATTTATAATTGAGTGAATCAAAACATCATCAGAAATATCACTTATAATGTTTTCAATAACATTTTTTTCCTTGTTGCTGTTGTTTCCATGCTTTTTCTTTTGTACTCAATAATCCTTCTTCAAATGTCCCTTGCCACAATTCCAACAATCAACTCTTGATTTTACTGATTTTGACTTATCCCTTGATTTAGATCTCCTGCAATCTTGCACTCTTTTAGTCGTCCTTCTTCTATTCTCTATATTCAGTGCACTATCTCTATATTCAGTGCACTACTCGATGATTGATTTGAATATTTTTTTTTCCAGATTTCCTTATTGAGAATAACACTCACAACATCATCAAATTTCAGTATGCCTGAACTTGAAGAATTATTTAACTCTATGACCAAACCATCCCAACTTTATGGTAAAAATGACAATATTAACAAGGCCCTAACTTCATTATCAAAGTTTATGCCTACTGAGGCTAACTGGCTAGTAATTGTGCTGATAAAGTAGTTCAAATGTTCAATAATAGCTCTTCCCTCAACCATCTTCAAGTGAAATAGTCTCTTCACTAAAAAAGTTTTATTAAAAGCAGATGGTTTCTCATACATCCACGACAAGTCAACCATTACATCTTTCATAGTTTTCTCTTTGAATATATTAAAAGTAACTATTGACAATAGAGAGAGACAAATAGTACCTAGGCATTATTCTGTCGAGCACCTCCCAATTTGAATTAAACATAGTCATAGGTTTCTTTGCTTTTCCTCCAAGTGCTTGATCACAATTTTTCTAATAGAGATAGCCCTTTATTTGCATATTCTAGAGTGTAAAATTCGAATCATTGAATTTCTCAACCATAAACTGTGTGGATTTTTTTGCCGTTGCCATTGCTCCCGCTTGAATGAAGCTTTGATACTAGTTGTTAGGATCACAACCATTTTATCGAAGTATCTTGTGATGCAATCACAAAAACAAAATAAACAAAAAGAACACCACAAGACACATGATTATGTGAAAATCCAAACCAGGGAAAACCATAGAGATGCAAAAACAATTTCATTATTTTGGAAGAAAATATGCGTCCCATGATATTACAAGTTTACAAGCTCTCTCTCTCTCTCTCTCTCACACACACACACACACACAAGGGTTTTACAAACTCTCTTACCTTAACCACACTTTCTTCTACACATCTCTAGTTGTCTACAGTTACATATGAATACCCCAAGGAATTTAGGATTGAATCAACCACTCAAAAGTACACTTTTGTCCTTTTATATGAATCTTAGAATTCGAGTCTTAGATAGTTTGATTGATCGAATTATTTTTTAATTAATCAAATGCATCTTGGCTAGTGACATATTCTGTTCGATTGATCTAATGGTTCTCTAGAATAAACCACTCTCTCTTTGACTGATCAAAAATACCTTATCGATCTAAGTGCTCTAGGTTCATAGGTTTGATTGATCGAGCTTGTCAGATTGACATATCTCATGCCTTGCTCATTTGCATCTCCTTGGATCGTCACATCATGCTCCACACACAACAAAAAATGCACCTTTAATTTGTCTTATATTTAATCAAAAATTTTAATATTTTGTATTTTATTATTTTAAGATATATAATTATAATAAATTTATTAATAAAATTAAAAAAGTTAATTACTATAAAGGATTGCAATTAAGTTATTACTTTTTCTCTAGATTCAACAAAACTAAATATTATAGCAAAATATATTTTACTCTTAATCTACAAAGAGGTAAAAAAAAAAAAATTGGCAAGTTTTCAGCCAAAAGAAAACTTCCATGTGAGTTGATTTCCTTCTCCAACTAAGAGAAGTGGAAACCTATGGATCTTCTTCCATGGCCCCACAAGAGTAAAAAAATATTTTTATAATATGAGATATTGGTTTGTATTGGGAGTGTGTCTTTATTTCTCACGGGTTTTTTTTTGAGGTGAGAAAACAAGATCTTCTCTGGGTTGTGAGAGATTGTGAGAAAAGAGTTTTTCATAGGATTGATAGAAGTGAGGGAAAATGTTGTAACAGGGTTAAGTAATTGAGTTCTAAGTTAAGAGCTTAAGCAAGAGAGCTTTGTACATCTTTTACTTTTCTCATATAATGAGAAACTAATATCCCCTTGGACGTAGGCATGTTGGCCGAACTACATAAGATCTTTGTTTTGTATGTGATTATTGATTTCTTTTCTAACGTAACATTTTTTATTGCATAAATAATGAGTGTTCTAGTTAGGTATCACGTGTAGGGGTGGAGCCAGGATTTTTTGGTAGGGGGCAAATAAAAAAATTTAGTTAAAAAATATATAAATATACTAAAGTGTATATCATTTACTCAAAGAAATAACTCTCATTAAAAAGCATTTACAATTGTGTACAAAAAATAATTGCCCACTAAAAATCCATATACAATTATAGTGGCAATTGTGCACGATGAGGTTTCATGTTTTGAAAGTATTGGATGGTCTATTAAAAACATCGTTCTCGATATAAGTGATTAAATAATCATTTATCAAATCATCTCCCATATATATCCTTAACTCAACATGAGTAATAAATGGGTTGTATTCAGGTTGACCCATATATATAATCATATACTCAACACGACACCCAACCCACCAACATGAATTGTCTTGCATACTTCTGTGTCCTGCACAGAGGATCCACTCTTGTCTATGTGTTTGAATCATCTCCAGTTTGAATGGACTGATATCATTGCAATACCAACTAGTGCATATAATGCTGGTACCAATCAATGAGTGATATGATGCATGACGAAGGGTGTATTGACCAAGTTCACATCATCTCCACTTTGACTAGACAAATACCACATGTATTAACCTAAACACCTTTGTTAGACCATATTTCATTCACTGATTGGTAGTGGTGTGATATTTGTCCATTCAAACTGGAGATGATTCAAAATCATATTGACTGAGATATATGGGTTATAAGCAGTTATTGTAAATGCACAGTAAATATGTACATATGCATTTATTAATACACTCGTTGTCAAATATTGTCACTTCCTTAGCAGAAATGAGCATGTTACTTGTCCATTTGGACTGAAGATGATGTGAACCCTTCATTCACCACCTTGTAATAGATAGTTTTAGTTTGAAAATCTCATTTTAGATCTTCCATTTCTCCTCTTAGTATTCAAATATAACAATAATGTTTCTCTATAATTGTTCATAAGATTGATCAACATTCCAATCACTTACTAGAGAGTTGTCACATTTGAATTTCTAATTCTCCTTGGTCTTTAATTTGCTTTTTGTGTTCGATTTGATAAGTTTTACCATGGATTTAGGTTGCAATTTTGTGTTAGACAAGAGAAAGAAATAAACTTCTATTAATGAAGAGAAGGAAGCAAATGTTTTGTCCAGGATTTTGGTGTCCAAGACTATGGGAACGACATGAGGAAAAAAATGGGTAGGAATTTGGGTGGGTTAGAATACGTTTCAAATTCTTTCTTATTTTTCCACGTTACATCTCCTTGGTCTTAGACACCAAATCTTGGACAAAACATTAACACAGACAATCATTCTTTCAAAAATAAGAAGAAGCAAAAACAAATAAAAGGAAAAAAATGAGATTGTAACTACACGATGGAGATAAACATCAATTTACAGGAGAGAAAAGATATATTTTATTTATATCATTAAAAGCAAGGACAAAGAAAAATGATTGTCTGTGTTGACACAGACCTTGTAGGTGCTCCATTGATTGACACATGATGTGTTTTTTTTTTTTTTAAATTTGGTGTCTGTTTTGATCACTTTTTCAATTAAATACTTTTTTGGATGATTTTACCCCCAACAGAACATGTGTCTGCTTATAATTTGATGGGGGAGAATACTGAGACCCCCCCCAATCAATCCTGATGCACCAACAGAGTCTTGACTTTAGGAGAACCGACCAGAAGAATTTCCTAGGAGACCAACTCGAGGAACCTCTTGGAATCCCCAGGCTCGTAAAATGCTGAATGAATCAGAAAAAAGTTAGAAGTACCCCTCGGTACCGTATTCCCCGAGTATTCTGGAAATAGTCCCGACTATTGTCAATATCACCCGATACCCAAAGGCTAGTCGAGACCTTGAGGCGCCCAGTACCCTAGAATCCCTGATGTGCAAAAATGTAATGACCCTGACTACTCCGCTTAAAGATAAGCACAATCTAAAAAAGAAAAAATATTCTTTGTAGCAGGCCTGACATTCTAAAAAAGTGACAGAGAGAGAGGGGAGACGTGTCCAAGAACGTGGGGGAAAGAGCCATGCGAGATCTCATTTTTGATACACCACTACTCAAGCCTATAAATAAGGGCAACGATTCACTCTCTAGGTATAAGATATAGAAAACCCTAATTGAGAGAGCTCTACTTCTACATTCTCCCAGTTACTTGACTTAACCGTCAGAGAGCTAAAGGCCGACCCCCTGTCGGGGCCTAGCTTCCTAACCTTCTCTTTCTTCATGTGTGTAGCGCTTGCTTCACTAGGGACCTGGAATGGCCGTGGGACCATCTAACTAGTGTAAAGGAGTCCTCCAAACTGATATAATATCAATTGGCACCGTTTGTGGGAAATACCATTTTCTAGAGAACCTAAGGTCTGCATGGTTAAAATCAGGTCAATGACGGCTCAACACAATGAGGGTGCCAAAATTGATGGTAGAAAAACCTCCGTCTCTGATAGAGCACACCCCAAAACCCCAAGGGTGGTTGTCCTCGAGCAGAAAATTTAAGGATTAACGACAAGCATACAGTTATTGATGGAACAGAACCTAGAAATTATGTAAGAGCGGAGGGCCAAAGAGGCACAATCGGTGACCATTACGCGAGACGGCCGGGACCCCACGTCCCCCCAACCAGAAGCCATGACCAGGAGCGTGAAGATGAGGTGGTGAGTGGCACGGTCTCTTGATTTTGGGAGGTGAGCCAGCTTGTAGAAATGATTGACACCCTAGATCTCTGGAAAGAGAGAATGAAGAATGTAAGGAAAGAGATGGAGACCATGAAGGAAGCCCTTAAAGGAAAAGCCCCAACCACCGTCGACAAATTGATCCAAAGGTCAGGCCATCCCTTCACCCCAAAGGTTATGGCTAGACCACTTCTCGATAAATTTAAGCTGCCTCAGATGGAGATGTTTGACGGCAACAATGATCCCCTTGATCATTTGGAGGTGTACAAGATGTATATGAATTTTCAGGCGGCACCCGACGAAATCATGTGCTAAGCCTTTCCTACGATGATCAAAGGTTCTGCTTGAATGTGGTTTAGCTGGTTGAAGCCTGACAGCATCCCCAACTTTACAGAGCTAAGCCGACAATTCGTCGGCTACTTCATAGGTGGCCAGTGACACCGGAAACCAGTCACCTACTTGCTGAACATCAAGCAAAATAAGGGAGAGTCCTTATGGGACTACATGTTGTGGTTCAACAAAGAGATGTTGCAGTTGGATGACGCCGAGGAGAAGGTGATCGTGGCCACTGTCATGGCAGGGTTGCTGCCCTCCAAATTCATTTTCTCTCTCTCCAAGAATCCCCCATCCTACATGGCCGACCTCATGGTGAAGGCACAACAACACATGAACGCTGAGGACACCCTCAGTGCCAGACGAGAGCGGGATGCTGGGTCTAGTTCATAGTCTGATAAGAGAAAGAGGGAACAACAGCAAACACAACGAGAAGAGAGAAGTGGTCGGGCGAGAGAAGGCAACAACAACTGCAAGGTCAGACCCCAGATCAATCTCCCCTCGAGTAGGTTTCAAAACTATACCCCCTCAACACACCCGTGGAGTAGGTGTTCCTGCATATCAAGGATAACCCAAGCATCAAATGACTAGAAAGGATTTGAGTCCTGTTGGAGAAGAGAAATCGTGACAAATACTATCATTTTCATCGAGATCATGACCACTACACCAACGATTGCTTCGACTTGAAGGAGAAAATAGAAGCCCTTATTCAATTAGGGTGGTTGCAGAGATTTGTTGCTGGATGATACCCAATCAGATGAGAGGACGCTCACTAGGACCCTCTTGTTTGGGAAGAGAAAAGGCCGGAAGGGCCAATAGGGTAAATAAGAGTAATAGTTGGTGGGTTTGTCGGGGGAGGAGAGTCCAGCTTAACAAGAAGATCGCACGTGAGACAGATTCGCACAGAGAGAGACTAGGAGATGATGATGACAGAAAGGCCAACAAAGCACTACAAAGTAAAGCATCCCCCAATCACCTTCTTTGCAGAGGACGCCCGAGGGGTGAGTTAGCCACACGATGATGCATTGGTGGTGGCGTTAGTCATTTCAAATTACATCACGCACCATGTCCTCATTGACAATGGAAGCTCGAAAGATATCCTCTACCTCCCGACCTTCGACCAAATGGGTATCAGAAGAGACAAGCTTAAGCCCATCCAAATGCTCTTGGTTGGATTCACGAGCGACAGGTTGCTCTCGTTGGGAACTATCGGTTTGCCAGTCACTGCTGGGATGGGAGAGCAACAGGTCACTCAGGTAGTTAACTTCTTGGTAGTCGACTGCTCCTCTGCATACAATGCAATCTTGGGAAGGATGACAATGAATCGACTCAGGACAGTCACCTCAACTTACCATCTCTTGATGCGCTTCCCAATTGAAGGGGGATTCAAGGAAGTTAAAGGTGATCAGGTGGCGGCCAAAGAATGTTATATGGCCTTGGTCAAAGACGAGCCGGCCCCAAAGGAGACTATAGAAATCGACTACCTGAAAGTTTAAGATGAAAGGATCCGAGTGGTGGCAGAATTAGGAGGGAAGCTTGAGGACGTTGTCCTCAATTCTAAAGCACCTGATAAAGTGACTCGAGTGGGGGTAGACCTGCCAGAGGAGTTCAAGATGCAATTGTAAACACTTTCTCATCTGGAATCTGGATTTATTCACCTAGACACATGAGGACATGCCGGGAATAGACCCCCGACTAGCAGTACATTGGCTACATGGGAACGCGGCCTCGAGGCTCATCAAGCAGAAGAAGAGAAATTTTACCCTAAAAAGAAATTAGGCGATCGCAGGGGAAGTAAAGAAATTGTTAACGGCTCGCTTCTTAAGGGAGGTCCACTACCCGGATTGGTTGGCAAATATAGTTATGGTGTGAAAATCAAACGGAAAGTGGCGTATATGTGTGAACTTCACCGACTTTAACAAAACATGCCCCAAAGATAGCTTTCCACTCATGAGGATGAACACTCTGGTAGACTCTATGGCTGGCCACCAGACCCTTAGCTTCATGGATGCGTTTTTAGGGTACAACCAAATAAAAATGCACAACTCCTACCAAGAGAAAATTGCCTTTATCACCGACCAGGGGCTCTACTGCTATAAGGTCATGCTCTTCAGGCTGAAGAATGCAGGAGCGACTTACCAGAGACTTGTCAACGAGATGTTCAAGAATCAAATCAAGGAATGTCGAACTATATGTGGATAACATGTTGGTTAAAAGCCTTCTAGCTAAGGAACATCTGTCGTATTTGAGCGAGACCTTCTAGACCCTGAGGAAGCACAAGATGAAGCTTAATCCCAGGAAATGTGTCTTTAGAGTATCTACTGGAAAATTCCTCAGGTTCATGGTCTCCCAACGGGGAATAAAAGTGAATCCTGAGAAGGTGAAGGCCATACTCGACATGCAGCCTCTGAGGAACACAAAAGAGGTGCAACGTTTGGCCATGAGGGTTGCCGTGTAAAGCATATTCATATCTTAGGGTACAGATAAGTGTTACCCCTTTTTTTGCCTATTGAAGAAAGCTTTCTGTTAGGATGAAGAATGCGATAAGGCCTTCCAAGAACGTAAGGACCACCTTGGCTGCCTGCCGCTGATTAATTAATCGAAGTCAATTAATCGAAGCAAGGTGAGGTGCTCTATGTGTACTTGTCGGTATCAGAGACAACAGCGAGTTCAATTTTGATAAGGGAAGAAGCTACAATACAAGTGTTAGTGTATTGCACCAGTAGGGCCTTCAGGGGAGCAAAGGAAAGATACCCTAGGGCAGAGAAGATGTCGTTCACATTGGTCGTCATAACCCGTCGACTAAGGCCCTATTTTTAGGCCTACACCATTCGGGTGCTCATAGATCAACCACTCAAGACCATATTGCACAAACCTGAGACCTCTAGGAGACTGGTTAAGTGGTCGGTGGAGTTGAGCTTGTTTGACATCGAATACCACCCTCGGGGAGCTATCAAGGGCTAAGTGGTAGCGAACTTCATTGCCGAGTACACTTGTGCTCCAGGGGAAGAAACTGAAATGCAAGAAGAGCAACCAGAGAAAGAAGTAGTAGGCCAAACAAAGTGGGTTATACACGTAGACGGCTTCTCCACCAATAGTGCAGTCGAGGGAGGGGTTGTCTTAGTTACGCTAGAGAGGAACAAACTTGAGTATGCGATAAGGTTTGGGTTTAAGGCAACCAACAACGAGATTGAGTATGAGACAATGATCACAAGATTATGCCTTGCCTGCGCACTCAGGGCCATGAGGGTCAGGGTCAATAGTGGCTCCCAGCTTGTGGTAGGACAAGTACAAGGGAAGTACGGGGTAAAGGATGGGCGAATAAAATAGTACCTTACCATAGTAGCAAAAGAGAAGTCCCAATTCAAACATTTTAGTATACAGCGGGTTCGACGAAAACATAATGAAGAAGCTGACAGATTAGCCAAACTCGCATCATCCGCCACTAAGAGCCTTGGCCCTGGGATCATTGTTGAGCATCTGCCTAAGCCAAGTATCTAGGAAAGAGAAGATAGGGAAGTCAACGTGACAAGCCCTGAGCCTGAATGGGCCAACCAGATTGTAAGGTATCTAAAGAATGGGGAGTTGCCCTAGGACAAGGAAGAGGTGAGGAAAGTAAAAGTACGGGTGAGTCGATATCTATTCCTCAACGACACTTTATACAAGAGGAGCTTTACCCTCCCCCTACTTAGATGTCTATCCGAGGAGGAAGCCGACTATGTGCTCTGAGAAATACATGAGGGAATCTGTGGGAGCCACTTGGGGGGCAGGTCGATGGCCTATAAAGCCATAAGAGTAGGATATTATTGGCCCTCTATAAAGAAAGATGCAAGTTAGCTTGATCAAAAGTGTGACAAGTGTCAGAGGTTTGCCAACATCCTCAAGAAGCCCGCAGAAGAAGTAGTCCTGATAGCAGGGCCCTGACCCCTCGCACAGTGGGGAATCGACATAATCGGGCCGCTTTTTTGGGAAAAAGGACAGATGAGGTTCTTGGTAGTGGCCATTGACTACTTCACCAAGTGGGTAGAGGATGAACCCTCGGTGACTTCACCTGGAGGTCGATCATTTGTCAGTTCAGGATTTCCCAAGTCATCATCACCGATAATGGCAAGCAGTTTGACAACGCCCGATATTGGGAATTCTCTATGAAACTCATAATCAAGAATCACTTCTCTTCCCCGGCTCACCCTTAGGCCAACGACCAAGTAGAGGTCACTAACAGGACTTTCCTGAGCATAATTAAGAGGAGGCTGGAGAACTCCAAAGGCCTTTGGCTTAAGGAATTGTCGAGCATCCTCTGGGCATACCGCACCATGGTGAGGACTCCCACGAGGGAAATGCTATTCTCGCTGATGTTTGAAAACGAGGTGGTGATACCTGTCGAGATTGGAATGACCACACACATAACAACAAACTTTGACTCAGGGAAGAACGAAGAAGGCCTCAGAAACAACCTTGACATATTAGAAGAGAAAAGAGATAAAGCTGTACTTCAGACAGCAACCTACAAGCAAAAAATGGTTAAGTATTATAATTCACGGGTCAAAGCAAGGAGATTTGCAGTTAGGGATTTAGTGCTCAGAAAGGTAAGCTTGGTGACATAAGACCCGATAGAGGGAAAGGTGAGATTGAACTAGGAAGGGCCTTATCGGGTTATGCACAACAATAGACCCGGGACCTACCACCTTGAGACGGTGCAAGGGGAGCCCCTACCGCGACCATGGAATGTAAAACATTTGAGAAAGTATTATCAATGAAATTGATGCTATGGTTCTAACCAATGAAATATTCTAACTTTATAGGGTCAGGCAAAACTTCAGGTCATTACACCCAGGTTACAAGATTAACCCCCAGGCCACAGGATTGGCCCGTCCATCAAGGCCCTCGCACCTTGTGCTTAGACTATAAGACTAGCTCTTGGGTGACAAGACTAACTCTCAAGTCACGAGATTGACCATAAGCCACAAGATTAGCTCATCCTTCATGGATTACGCACCTCCTACTTAGGCTACAAGATTAGCCTACAGGTTACAAGATTAGCCCTCAGGTCACAAGATTGACCCCAAGCCACAAGACTGGCCCATCCTCCCAGGCTCTCACGCATCCTACTCAGTTATAAGACTAGCCCTTGGGTTACAAGATTAATGCTCAGGTTACAAGATTAACTCTTAGGTCATAAGATTGAACTTGAGTTGCGAAACTGACCTACCCGCCGACTGAAGAAGTGTAAGGCGAAGATAAGTTTCATAAATTAGTTAAAGTAAAGAGGCCTGAAGCATATTAGAACGTATGCATCACAACCAAAATCGATCCTCCTCTACCGAGTAAGTACAACTATGCCCTCTCACACATAAATTAATTTTGAGCAAATATCTAAGAGTACCCAATAGCATTACCCAAAAAAGGCCCCAGCAAGGGGAAAGGGCTTAAGCCCAAAAAGAATACCATCGGGGACCCTCATTCTTCTAAAAGCATGAGAGACCATTCGGGTCTTCTCCCATTGTTTTGGGGAGGCGTTAGAAAGGCAATATACTCGTTAACCAAGGCTATATTGACCCCGAGATGCATCCACACTTAGAAAATTTTAGTTGATTTAAGTTGATCACTTACCTCTGTTCGTCATTAAAATGTTAACCTTGAGGAGTCCCTATACTTAGGAAAATTCTACGTCGTCCTTCCCCACTTAGGTAACAGTTAATTACCCTGAGATGCACCCATACTTAGAAAAATTTCTTAATCATTCCTACACTCTTAAGATTACCTAACCTGGCCTACCTAGATATGCATAGGGAATGCGAGAAAAAATCACCACGACACATACCAACACTTAGAAAAAATTTAAAGAGAAAAATTGCAAATAGAAAACAATACACATAGACGGGGGAAAAGGAGATTTCATTCATATATTGAAAATTTACAAAAGTTAAAAAAAACAAAGAAAGTACAACTATTCCTAGGGGTTGCCATCCCCCAATGCCACCTCCCCCGGGACAACCTCCTCTCGACCGACCTCTCTAGGTTTAGCAACCACCGCCTCTTCGACCACCCCCTTGGTCACTACTTCCCCTCCTCTTTGTCCAACTTCTTCTTGTTCTTCCTCAGCCTCTACACCCCCCTTATCAAGCATAATAGAAGAGAAATCTATGTCGGGGAACTTCTCAGCCGCCAGATCCCCAAAGTTCTTGAACCCTTCCCAGAAACAGTTGGCCCTGACGATCCTGAAAGTGTCCGAGGACAAGTACTTGGCTATAGTTGCTTCAAGGGCCCCTTCCAGAATCTTCTCCCTCTCGCTCTCTCTGCCTCGGCCACCTTCTTGTTCACCACCCTCTCGAGGGTGGCGGTAAAATTGTCCTTAACTGCAATGTGCCGGTTCCTCTTGCCCCTAGCTTGTCCCTCGCTCGGGTGGCGTTCCTCTCGGTCTTTTATAAATGAGCTGCCATGTCCTCAAGATGAGCCTCTTGTTCTACGGCTCGTGCAGCCGTGCTAGTGCGAGAGTCCTCGGCCCATTTGAGTTTGCCCTTGAGGGTGTAAATCTTAGCCTTTGCGGCTTCCCAGGTGGCCTTGAGCTCATTCTTGGCCTGAGCAAGCCAGTTTAGATGGTTGGCATGGACCTGCTCACTAAATTTGTACCTCTAAATAGAGGTCACCATCAGAGCCACAGTCTACAAAGACAGAGTTGGGTCAATATGAAGAAAGAGAAAGAAACCAAAAACAAATAAGCATATAAAGGGAAGAGATTTTACCTTAGCTGCATAATGCATCATGTCTAGATGCAAAGCAGATGTGGAGAGGTTTTTCCTCACATATTCAAGATCCTCAGGGGAACACCCCCTAAGAGATAGTCCACCCTAGGACTCGGCCTTGTTAGCCAAGAGGCAGGCCCAACTGAAAACTTGCCCCTTTTGGAGACTGTAGAAGGAGGTATTAGGGGGCTCGTAGCTGTTGCCACCCGGGTAGGAGTTGGCACGGTAACGATCGTCGGGACGGGGACCTTGGGGGCAGGGGCGGGAGTGATTGCTTGGCCCCAAGAGGTGGGGGCTTGAGAAAAATTGACAGTTTCTTCCTCCAAGTCAACGACAACAGAAGTGGGAGTAGAAGGAGGTGGAATGGCCTCAGGGGCAACTTGGGGGACTTGAGCCTCAGAAGACCCCCCAAAGACAAGGTGCCTCTTCCTCTTTTTCGAAGAAGCGGCTACCTTAGCCTGGCCAGCTGATTTGGCCTCCTTGACTTTGGCCTCTCTTATCTCCTGGGCCTTAGCTAAATACTTCCTATCTGTCTTCATCGCGACAAAAAAAAACACGGTGTTAGAAATTAATGAAAAATAATAAATAAGAAAAAGGGGAGAAAGAAAGAGAAAAAGAATAAGGGGGAGCTAAAGACATAGAGGAAGGGTGAGTTACCCGGGTCTGGACTAAACCCACATAGATGGAGTTGGTCGGGTGTGACGAGGTTCAGGAAGGTGTGGAATTGGTAATTTATAACCTCCTAGATGCGAGCCTTCTCCTTGTCAGATAACTCATCTACTTTAGAAACTTGCAAAAAAAAAAAAAAAAGAGAAAGGAGGAAGGAAACACATAAGAGAAAAAAGAAAGAGAGATCCCAAATATGAAAAAAAGACTACAAAATACGGCTTACTTACTGGGCTGATGGCTGACACCTAGGCTCTGTTGAACTTTACGACGGGGATCTCCCTCGGGGGGGTACTCCCAACCTTCACCAGAAACAAAAAAGTACAGGCTCCTCCACCCATTATTGGAGCTCGGGAGTGCGGTTACCAAGATAGTAGTAGGGTCTGAACTAGCAAAATAGAACCACCCCGACTCCTGCTCCTTTGGACAGTAGCAGTGGAATAATTCATTAAGGGTGAGATGATGCTCCCCTTTGAAGGTTAGCTCCCATAGGACCATACACCCTATGGCTATCCACTAGGCATTAGCTGCCCTGGTGTTAGTCCAAGACAGAGTAGAAGTTCCCTCAGAAATAAGGGAACTAGAAACTTGTGGCTCGCCATTAGGGCCTGCTCGTACAAAGTTATGATGTCGACATGGGCTTTAAAAGCCTGGGAGTCCACGGGGGCAATAAAAACGATCCCCTTAGGAACGAAGTAAGTGGAATAGTATCGAGTCAAGCTTTACACCCCTAAGTTAGAACCATAGAGGGCGGATTTGAAGTTTTTCTTTGGAGTAATATCCCTCGCAGCCCCTTGGGCGTTAGATGGAGCCAGCTTGGTGGCCTACTCCGTAGGATTTTGTCAGAATTTTGACAGATTATTGGCTTCGTCGACCATCCGGTCAATGGTATCCCTGAACACCATTGGGCAACACTAAAAAAAATGAAGAGATACATGAAAGGAAAAATAGGGAAAAGACACCAATACGAATATGCCAGAAAGAAAGGGAAGACCAGAAAGTACTAACAACAAAGACTAATAGTTTAATCGATGAAACGAAAGGAAACTATAGGGAAATGAAGAATGAACTACAATATAAGAAAGGGGTACCTGAAAAATGGGCAAACTCGAGAAAAACGTTGGAATTGGTGGAGAATGAATGCCTAGAAGTAAGGAGAGTGCTAGAGAAGACTGGAAAAGACTGCCCCTAAGTGTAATAGGTGTTGAAAACGCCAGGATACAGAGAAATCACTGGAAACCACTAAAAAATAAAAGTAAGATATGCGAAAGATAGATGAACTGGATAGGAAAGCCTAACCAGAATTCAGGGAAGATATTTATAGAGTACCCCAGGGATTCTTGACCCTACACGTGTCACGCATCCATGGGTTAATGAAATCAACCGAGAAAATGAGACGACATGCGAATTCTGAAATGTTCAAAAGGTTTAAGCATGACCGTTCGATGACATAGAGATCAACAAAGACACGACGCTTGACATGACTCGTAACCGACGCCCGCGCGTCCCCTTGAATATAGAAGTTCATTAAATGCAAAACCATCATTAGTGCTTATCCCCAACCGATATTACCTCGATAGTTGAAACAACACGCTACCTACATCAAAATAAACAATAACAGACACAAATGGTTCGTATTCTCGAGCCACGTAATCCTGAACTCAGGAATAAGGGGGGCAACTGATGGGGGAGAATACGGAGACCCTCCCAATCAATCTTGATGCACCAACATAGTCTTGACTTTAGGATAATCGATCCAAAGAATTCTGGAGGAGACCAACCCAGGGAACCTCTAGGAATACCCTGGCTCGTAAAATGTAGAGGAAATTTATGAAAAGTCAGAAGTACCCCTCGATACCCGACTCCTCGAGTATTTCAAAAATAGTCCCGACTGTTGCCCATATCACCCGATACCTAAAGGCTAGTCGAGACCTTGAGGCGCCCGGTACCCGAGAATCCCCGACGTGCAGAAATATAATGACCTTGATTACTCCGCTTAAAGATAAGCACAATTCAGAAACCGTAATGAAGAGAGAATATTCTCTGCAGCATGCCTGACATTTCAAACCCCTTGGTAACCGACTCCTCAAGTATTTCAGAAATAGTCCTGATTGTTGCCTATATCACCCGATACCCAAAGGCTAGTCGAGACCTTGAGGCGTCCGGTACTCGAGAATCCCCGACGTGCAGAAATATAATGACCCCGACTACTCCACTTAAAGATAAGCATAATTCAAAAGCCGTTATGAAGAGAGAATATTCTCTACAACATGCCTGACATTCTGAAAAAGTGACAAAGAGAGTAAGGGGAGACGCAACCAAGAACGTAAGAGAAAGCAACATGCGGGATCTCATTTTTGATACGCCACTACTCAAACCTATAAATAGGGGCAACGATTTACTCTCTAGGTATAAGATATCAAAAACCCTAATTGAGAGAGTTTCACTTCTACATTCCCCTTGTTACCTGATTTAACCGTCAGAGAGCTAGAAACCGGCTGTCCGACGGTGCTTAGCTTCCTGGCATTCTCTTGTTTCGTGTGTACAAGGCTCGCTTCACTAAGGACCTGGAACGACCGTGGGACCATCTGACTAGCATAAAGGAGTCCCTTAAACCGATATGCTATCATAATTCATCATAGACACTACAAAGATTTTTTCATCACAGAATATTTATTGGTTTTTTAAAGCTTCAATATCTTTTTTTATTTTTTTAGGTAAAAATCTCTTTTGATGTTACTTTTTCCTCTCTTCTACTAAATAAAAAAAAGAAAAATTCAATATACAATTATAGGTCTTCATAAACTTTTCTAACCACTTGAGTAATTTGGGTAACATGGTCCTTTTTGTTATTCTAGCCTAACATGTATATTTTCTGTGTTGACACAAGCCTATGTGGGCATGCTATTGATTGGCACATGATGTGTTTTTGAATTTGCTCTCTTTTTTATTTTTTTTACATGTGAACACTTTCTTTAACCCCGTACACAACATTTGTCAGCTTATAATTCACCATAAAGATTACAAACACTTCTTTTTTTCGGTTGGGAATTGGGGGGGGGGGTCCTTACGTGGCTCTGCCACTGATTACGTGGAACATCAGGGTACACCGGAACGTATATATATTTATTTCCATGTTTGGATTTTGTAATCGTCTTATATCTTGGTCCTTCCATGAACGTCGAAGATGGATTGGTTTATGAGGACAGAACATGAAAAGGCATAAGAGGGAGAAGCTTGACATTTCATCAACAATGATCAAATTGCCATTTCTATGTTTGGACTTTGGAGCCATGCATGCATTTTCTTTGTCCTTCGTTGAATATGGATTGGTTTATGAGGACATGACGATATGCTTGAAGTAATTAAGATTCGTTTTCCTTCCTTTTTCTTCACTGGGTTGGTAGGACATTCTTCCTACAAAAACTATAGGAATCAGTGACCCTACGTACCAAAGAGGTTTGCTATCTTTGTCTTGTCATGGGCCAGACTTGAAGATACGGTAATAATCTTCCCTCTTTCGAAAGTCACCTGTTTTGTTGCAAGGGTAGAACTTACCGCAACCATTTTATAAGAGAAAATGGGTAACTGGTAAGATGTAATACGCCAATATTGTTTATTATCGGTAATACACTGGTTGGCTACACACGGTTCTGAGCTGGGATGGGCGGTAGCAGGAAATGAAAAAAGTGTAAGGTTTTTTTTGTCTTTTAACATGAGTTGTCTTTTTGTAGGTTTTTTTTTTTATGCTACAAAAGGCCACAGCAAAATTAGCCACAGGCCCACAACTGATCACTAGGGCAACTGTGGTCGTTAGCTTAGAACGTTGCATGGTCTGCTTGCCGAGGATGTAGACTGCTAGCTATCCTTTTGCAAAAGTAAGGGCACACCAAACATTTGTTTCCCAGCAGTTGAGATCGTCTTCCTCAAACAAATAGGGAGGAAATCACCTGCGACCGGAATAAATGAACTGAATTTTTACGGCATAAAACACGAGAAGTGGCCACCAAAAAGGGTCTGATATCAAGTGCGACACCCCCCTGATGGGACACTCAGGAGGGGAAATCAAAAACCACCAAAAAGTGAATTGATTCTGCCCCCCAGTGTCCCATCAGGGGGCGTGGCACATACGATTTCATCCCACCAATAAGTGCATGACCCCACCACTCTTATTTCTGGCCATAAAAATTTGGTGCATTTATTCTGTCACAGTCACAGGCGATACGCTTCCAAACAAATAATATTGTAGCTCCAGGAAACGTACGCATACATAGCCCCAAAAGTAGTGATTTTCACTCTTTTGCGCATGTGTAATTGAGTCTCCTGACGCCCACAACATTATTTGTGGGATAGGGACGATCCTTCTGGGTTTCCAAGTTAGTTTACCCAAAATAATAATACTAATAAATAAATTGCTTCAAAGTTGGGCCTTTCAAGCCTTATTTAATTTAATATTTTTAGTGGAACTGGAAAGGTTGTTACCCATTGTATACGTCAATGAGCAAAAATATAAAATATATATAATAAAGAAATAGTTTATAATTTTCTACTCTTGAAGATTCTTCAATTTCAATTAAAAATTTCTTTAATAATGTCAACAACATTTTTAAAGATTTTGTCAATTAAATCATGCTCGCCTTATATAGGCCGACTTGCAATCGACATAGCCCAATGATGATAGAAACCGATAAATCAACAATAATCTGAAACCTTGTTTGTTTGTCTAAGGCAGCCATTGTAAATTCTATTCTTATTATTGTTATTTTTATTAAAAGGAAGAAGGAAGAAAGCAAACATTTAATGCGAAGGTCAAATCCAAGCCAACCATATGTTGAACGTGACGACTAAACGACTAACAATTAACAAAAAATAAAAAGAGTTGAACATGACTTATCTGGAGCCGCACGCATCTAGTTGAACTACAGACAACTGGTTTATTACTTAAAACAAAAAGGATCAACTTGCTCACCTTCAATAGTAAAGTAATTAGTTGAATCCCACCAAAGGAATTTTGACCCATTGGGATCAGCCTAACCATTCAATCTATCATTTCATATTGAAAAAGGATCTCCTACACCAAATTTGTTTGTTCCCCGTGTCCCCACAACACAGGTTAGCATGTGATGGTATTTTTTAATGGAAAAAGATCTGTTACACCCAATTTATCTGTCCCTATGTATCCTCATGCACAAAAGGTGAGATGTATAGAGTTAATAATGTAAAAACAGTTTTCAAATGAAAAAATAGACATCCATGAAAATGGGGTTTACAAGGTTAAAACCAATATAAGTGTTGTTCTTTATTTAAAAGAAGCACTAAATTTAAAAAATAAAAAATAACTATCACATGTCAACCAATGGCATGGGGACATGGATGGATTTACTGTTTTGGGTATAGAACAAATCTTTTCCCTTTTTGAATTGAGAACAAATGTTCTGTCTAAGATTTTGTATGTCCTACCATGTCCTACACACAAATGCTGGGTGCATTGGGTAAAACACTTAGGAAACTGTAAAAACAGTTTTCAAATGAAAATAGGTACTATAAACATGAGGTGTATAGCGGCCGGGATTTGGTATGACCACCCCTGTGTGACCTTGGTCAATATGGCATCAGGGTAGACACATCAGTATTGAAAAAGCAATTTACACTTTTTGGGAATGTTTTTTACTTTTCGGCACTGATGTGTCAGCCCCTTATACCATACTGACTTTGATTGGCCTATAGGCTGTTCGCCCCTCATCTATTGGAGTTGTATAGGTTTTGAATTATAAGAAAAAGTGTTCAAATGAACATTTTCTTTGGAAGAAGCACCAAATTCAAAAAATCATCATGTGTCAACCTGTGGTAGAGCACATGGTAAGACACGCAAAATTCTGGATAGAACATTTGCTCCCTTTTGAATTGGGAGCCTCTTTTAAATGGGGAGCTAGCAAGTGTCCATTTGAACACTTTTAGAACAATTTTAACCCTATACACGGATACGCCCCCCCATTTGTGTTGGGATACGGAGAGACAGACAAATTGAGTGTCGGACATCCTTTTTCTATCATATTTCATTGCAATGTGAACATAAAGACAGGACCAAGTCACACCACCAGC
>JAOXJP010245868.1:0-22605 GCA_025762735.1 Platanus orientalis | reverse complement strand
CCCTTCTCCTTTATCTGGGCTTGGGACCGGCAATGTCTGAAGATACAAACATTGGCGGAGTTTTCTTCTTTATTTATCAAAAAAAAAACTGCATTATCCCAACACTTGGAATATTTAAGGCAGCCACACTAAGAACACCGAGGTGTGCACGCTCTAGCCAACAAATCACACCACTGATTAGAGAATACAAATCAGACAGCTAACACACTGATATATAGTTTTGTATCTTTTCCTACAAATCCACCTCCCACATCCTTTGAATTATAGCACAAGAAACCCAAACGAGCAATCCAACTGTCCAACACATTGTCCACAGCACAGCCACACATCCACATATAGTAGATAAGATCACACATCACCAAAAAGCAATCCATCACCAAAATGAACGACCTGTAATTATTCATAAAAAACCCAGCAGAATTGGGGTAAATAGGGGGTGGTAAACATGTTGGAGAGATTTCTCCACTATGATTTCAAATCTCCACCAAACTTTGTGAAACAAATTTTGGTGGATTCCTGGGTTTAATAGAAACAAATTGTAGCATTCAATCACAGAAAGAAAACCTAAATCTGTCACACTAATCATTTCTCTGAAATCTTGATTTTTATTTTCTTCAGAAAAAATTCAAAAAAAAAAAGTTTCATGGTTCAATAAATCTTGAAAATAATAATGACAAATTATCTATAAATCATACCCTATCAGGTGGTATGATTTCCTCCCTCCAGCTTGGAGGTTGACTACACAACTATTATCGTGAGCGTAGCCTACTGACATCAGTAGAATCCCTTCACGTGGTTGAGACTCCTCCCAGATCTTGATCTCGCTATGATATCATGTTGTTGTTGTTGTTGTTTGAGATCGATTAGGGTTAAGGCTTATATATATATCTGCCCATCTACAATAATTATAAAGTCCACTGTATATCACATATACATACTGACAATATTTCCCCCAATTATCACATAATGAAACTCACAACACATATTTCATACCATAGCAATCTCCCTTCTTCATGGGGGATCCATTTTTTTTTAGTTTGGGTTTGAGTTTCAGAATTTTCTGCCATGACTGTGATGCTTGTAAAGGAATTGGGATATTTCAAAAACTCCTGCCTTTAATCAGGTTTCTTTAAATCCAGCTGCCCCAAAGAGATTTTTTCTTGAAACCACAGCCCATCATGCCAAAGCAGCTTGATTCCAGTCAACCAACTTCATCATCCACAGACCACCATCTTGGGATTGTGTATGTCTTATTTTATTAGGTGCATTATCCTTCATAAGCTGAGCTGGAGAAATTGTAACATAATTGATGGATCTACTTGTGCATCTTCTTTGGGAGAATACGTAGGTTAATTAAAATGCTATTAAGAACTTAGCTGATCAACTCTTATCTTTCAGCATAAGATAGACATCAACCCCTTCATGATGAATATGATTTCCAGTTCAATTAACAAAAGCAGCTGGCAGTCCACAGCTGACAGCTTTGTTGAGATTACAGAGACATCCCAAGATGCTTGATATGTAATTTCCCTTAGTAAAACTACGTGTTTGCACCATGCTGACCTTCAAGGATTTTTCTACTCTGAAATGAAAAAGGGCTCGTTTTATTAGCCACCAGAATGATTAAATCAACTCACCAAGTCGGCTGCCAATGAGTCAACTTGTTGTATCTGCAATGAATACCAATAGGTCATCTGCTAACTTAGGTGGGAGATAACAGGATGAAACACTGTGGATGAAGAGAGAAAGAAGCAGTTTCTATCTTATGCTTAAGGATGCATTCAAGAGCCTCCATCACCATTAGAAAAAGATATGCCAACATAGGGTTGCCTTGCTGCACCCCAATTATTAGAGTGGGGATGATTTTAGGGCAACCTTGAACTGCAATAGAGAACTTGGGATGGACAATTAAGGGTTAGGCTTTTTCTTTGAGTCCCGTGGAATGATTTCATATGCGTTTTGACCTGTTTTAGGCTTTCGGCCTCTTTTAGGAGGATTTTTTTTTATATATGTTGTGGTGAACTATAGAAAATTAAGTGCAGCTTGGCTTGTGGCTGATGCTCTCTTCTTTTTATGCTTGGTGAAATTGTTTGCCTTTCATGCTGGGCTGAGAGATCCCTATGACAGGACTAGCTGTGTCTGGAAACCTGTGGAATTATGATCATGAGTAGATTGTCCCAGATTGATCCTGTCCCGAAACTTGGATTTCAATTTTCAGCTTGTTTCTTGCTACAAATGCCTCCATAAAAAAGTGATGTTATGATCTCTTATTGGTGTCCTCTGGCCGTTGGAGAACATTTAATGCTAATTAATTTTTTATGGTCTACCTGTATTTGGTACTTCGCTATTTTGACCACCATACTGATGCAGGAGCATCCATGAGAAACAAGAAGAAATTAGGTGATCGCAGAAGATCATGTGGGGTCTGCTTAAAGTTTAGTTTTTAGGTTTATTAAGTTTTATTTCTTTTGAGTTGTAATCCTGTAACTCTCTTTTAGCCCAAAATTTCCGAGATTAAGACTTAACATTTTGGCTAGATTTTGGTGTCTTTAGAAGGGTTATTCAGTTGCCTTCCAAACAAACCAAGATTTTGCAAATCCATTGTAATTTGGGAAAGTTATGACCAAATACTGAAGGGATTTAGTAAGTTCTATTTGATATATTTTTAGGAAGTCTTAACAATTGGTTTATTTAGTTTTCATTTTTAGTAAATCTTTTAGTTTATAAGTTAGGTAGGAGATTAAAATCTTTCTAATTTTGGAAAGACTAGGATTGAGAAATTTGTCTTAGAAGTTGGTTTATATTTCTCTAAAATTAGTTTTCATTCTTTTAAAGGGTAGTTTCTAAACTACCAAGCATTGTAATCTATTTAAAGGAACCAAGCTCCTAATGTCTTTGGGTGGTGAATGAAATAGAAGATTAGTTTTCTTCTTGCTCCAACATTGGAGTGTGGGAGATTGGAAATAGCTGGACTGTTCCAACCTTTGAAACTTGTGCTACTGCCATGTTCTCTTCTCCATCTTTATTACTGCTGTGTGTGTGCTTAATCTTCAATCAAGTTCTGGTTGTGGGATTATTATCAAATGTTGATTGATCAAGTTTTAGCCGTCAACAAGCTTAGTCCATAAGTATCCATCCAGCTCTTCAAATTTGAAGTCCGTGGTGCTGTATACTGAAGTTCTGAGCTGTGTTCTGAATCTTATCAGTTTGGAAGACCTAAACTGATTGGATTGATCTACAATTTTGTGTGTATTTAGTGCACCTTTAGCACTACTTGTCTACCAATCTTGGCTCTAATCAGACAAGTCCAAGTGGAGTTTTATATCAGTTGATTGGACTGTATCATAGCAACCTGCTGTGTGAATCTGAGTATTGATTGTGTGGAATTGGAACAAGTTTAGAGCTGCACGTGTGGTCTTTATTATAGACCTGATTGAGGCTATTTCTAGCCTAATGTGGGCCCATTACCTCTGTGAATCACAGTTTTTTCAAGGCTGTCCTGCATCATGTACCTTTTTTTAAGTTGTAGAGCTTGTCAGTTGAAAACTTTGTTGGAGGCCGTAAATGTTTTGCAACTTGGAGTAATGAATTTTCTTCTCAGATCTCTTACAAGTGGCTTAGTCGCAATTTCTCAGTGTCATCAAATGAAGCAAAGAGGTAAAAGCTTCTGTCATATAGAATTGTCTTGCAGTTTTTTTTTTTTTTTTCAATTACTATAATGTAGTTGGTTGTCAATTCAGGCTGCTTCTGGACTTCACTGAAAAGCATGGAAGTGGGTTGGAAGTAGTATATACTTTGTCTGGGTGGTTAAAGAATAATCCTCCAGTTTATCATATACAGCTTGTTCGAGGACTCAAACTTGCAGGTTAGTTATTCACTATTACGGATGTTGCTTTTTGGTTAGATAAGGAATTTGTCCAGATATTATTATAACTGTACGCTTGGAAAGTAGAACTTTGAACTAGGAATGGCATCTATGCCATTTCTACTATGCTAATAGTGTGCATCTATACTATCCTTACTCACACAAATAGGAAAAAAACCACCTACTGGCTCTCCGTTGGATACGTGTGCATGTGATTGTTTTGGATAAAAGTGAGCTCTGTAATGTACCATGACACCTTCACCTGGGCATGTGGGTAATTGAGTGTCTTGGTTGCCTTTTTCTACCATCTTGTAGAGCTAGCATTCTTTTTTATCTTAATATGACTCTTGCTGGCTTGTATTTTTTGAAGCCGAAGGAAGTAGTTCTATGAGATGGAATTCAGGCAATGTTGGTAATAATTTGTTCACTAATGGTTGTACTAGGTCTGGCTAACAGGGAATGTGTAGTATTTCTTTCTCCTTTTTCTTTTTGGACATCTGTAAACTATCGATGAAATATAGACAGATTTCTTGGGGAAAGTGGAAGCTTTTTAATGAAGATATATATATATTTCTTTTTCTTACCTTTTATCTATGATAATTAATGAAAAGTTTGTATTATATCAAGAAAAGGGGAAAACACCCATCTACAAAAATTATACAGCCATTTAAGTATGACTCGTGTACCAAAGAAGGAGGTCTATATTAAAAAAAAATGGATCGAAAAGTTTGAACCTGCTCATATCATATCCATCTAAACTCTTTTGGAGATCCAAAAGAACAGCAGAGATTCGACCTTTCCAGTCACCTGGTCCACCATGTTGTATTTTCTTCAAAGATTTGAGACTATCTCTCCTTCCAAAAATACCACATAAATGGAAGGAAATTCCTAAATATCCTGCTTCTTGTTCTGAAGCCATGCTCACACCATGCCAAAATCAAATGCATGAGATCCTGAGTGACTCAAGGCCAAAAGACATGAAAGAACAAAGGATGTCCACATATTGTGCAATAATATGCAGTGTATACATAAATCGCTTGCTGATTTTTAATGCTCCTTTGATGCGGACAACATTACGAGGCTGCTTTACGTATCATCCCACAGGAGAGCAAGATTCATGTATGACCATTATGTGGGTTGTTTTAGGGTTTTCCGGTCTTTTAGTGGTCAAAGAGTCAAGATGGGTCCTCCTTTTATGGGTTGGTCAACCTCTCCTAGAGGGATAAGTTTTGGTACTTTCAGTTTAGCAAGTTTTAGGTTAGTAAGTGTTTTAGTTAGATTAGAACTTTCTAATTTTGGTGTTTTCTATTTTATTTTTATATATTTTTTATTTTTGATTTGGGATCCTATTTAAGAGGCTTACACGATTTGTACTAGGTAGCCATGGATTGAATAAAAATTATGTTGAAGTTTGATACTTTTTCTAAGGGTAGTAGCCATTAGAAAACCTAGGGGTTGTAGCCTCTAGTTCTTCTCCCTTCCAATCAGTTGGTGCTGTTCGGCTTCTTCCTCTTCTGTTCTTAATCTTCTTCTTCCCCATTCATTCATTCCTCTTGTTGTGTCTTAATCAGTTGGTGCTGTCCTCACTTCTACATCATATTTTGGGCCCACAACAGTAGGATCTTACAGCCTTAGGCTGCCATATACTAAATTTTTGGTTTCAGAGTTTCCATCCTGCACCATCCTTGCTTAGAAAATACATTCTCAGTATTACTCCCCCCTTAAGATGAGATGGCCTACTATGAGGACTTTATCAAGCTAGACTCCATCCAAAGAATGCCACTTTCAAATGGATATTAGAGCTCATATGAATCTGTTGGGGAATGATCGCATCACCTCCCCTTGCTGCTTACTAATATCATATAACTAGGACCCATTTACTGCTAGAGGTTGAGAGTCATAATTTAAGACACATTGATCTTTGGAGAAATCTTCCGGAGTTCAGCATAATGTTGTAAACCACTTCTTGCCTCTCAAGATGAACAAGATAATCTGACCAGGATAATTTGACTTTCCCCTCAAATTATTTTTAGATTTTCTATTTTATTCAATAGATACTGGTTCCTATAGTTGAATCCAGAGGATAAATTGAAGAAATATACTAAAAATAATCCTTATTCTTTTCTTATTAATATATAGTAACCTCTGTTTAACTAGTTTTTTTACTTGTAGCAATCTAAACTTTGCATCTGGCATTAAAGTCACATATTCCATGAAATAATTTAAGAATAATGTGATCAGGGAGCATCTGAAATATGTCTTTTTATCTTTACCTTGCTGTTCTTTCTCCATGCTGTGATTTAGTGTAGGTGTCGGTAATCAGAGTATTGCCAACACAAGGAAAATAGAACTGAGATGGGAATCTTTCTCTTGATTTTTCACAGAAGTCAAACAAAAATTTGAGGAAAATTGTTCAGTTCAGGTCTATAGTGTGCAAGCTTGCATCCCAAAGTATCCAGCAGCACTTTGGAATGCTGAATTTGTACAGGCAGAAGAACTTTTTAATCAGCCCTCAGCCGTCAATAATTGCTTGAGAGACAACAGGTGATGCCTCCTGCATTTTAGCTCCTCTTTTTGACATAACATGCCTTACCACATTGATGCATCTGTGAGAAACTAAAATGCTTGCAGTATCACCACGAAGTTCCTAGAAACAGGGAAAGAAAAAAAAACTTTAATGTTTTATTGAAAATAGTATCTTTTGAGAAACTGGTTCTTGCAAGAAAGTGTTTATTATATTTTTTAGGAAAAAATTTCTCTAATATCAAGACTTTTTATAAGTACATATCACTTTAGTTTTATGTAATTTTAGTTTTCTATTTCACATGATTTAGTACAGATTTTTTTTTTCTTAAAAAAGAAAGGGGTAGGCAAGAAGTAAAATCCCCATTAAACTTTTATTATACAGGAATTTTTTATAACAAGATTCGTGACTATTTGGTACACCGATAAGTACATAATTTTACATGCTTTTTCATAATGGTCATCCCAATGTTTAGCCATATACCTTAATGTGTAAAGTGTGCAGCATCTAGTTGCTTCTTGTCTTTGATGCTCACACCTTTCTTTGTTTAGATACTGTGGGGTTTCAAATTCCTTTGTCAAGCGTAATGCTACAGAAACATCTGTAAGTGTTGTGCCCCCACAGCCCAAGAATGCAGGAGCAACAGGGACATCAAAAAGTAATTCTGCAAATCAAACTCTACCTGTTCAACAACCACAGAAAGGAAAAGTACAGCAAGCAAGCCCAAAGATTGGACTGCAGTCTTCCACAGTGGCAAAAGAGGATGTCAAAAGTGAAAGTAATGGAACAAATGTTCATGCTCAGGCTAGTAAACCTCATACGGATACTGAAAAAATTACTGCATTTCCTACTAATAAGAAGAAAGGCCAGAATGACAAAGGCTCTTTAGGAACTGGTGGATCTCTAGCCAATTTTTGGGGCCGTGCATCTGCAAAGTCAAACCCTAGTCTTCCCCCAGCTGAAACTAATATTGTCGTCCAAAACCCTATTGGTAGGTGCACTGACAGAATGTTGTCTTCCATTTGTATATTTTTATCTTCCGTAATGATTTTTTATAATCTGAATTAAGGGAAAAGGTTAGTAAACTGTTGATTTGAGTTTCTCTGGCATTCTTGATTAAAATCAATTAATGAATACATTTTGTTAAGCATGACTATTAATTTGCTTTTGTTGCTGACGTCTTAAAAATTAAAATATTATATAGCTAGCATGGATGCTCAAATTTGTGCTCGTGAAGCAATAGATGCTGTCAGTAGTGACGATGAGGGGAAAGATATCAACCATAAGAGAGCTTCAAATGGTGGAGGCAGTAGAAAGAGGAGAGTTGTTTTTGATTTCTCAGATGAAGAGGATGATTATGAAAATGCAGTAAATTTAGCCTCACCGGATCCCCCGAAAAGGCAGTCAAGTCCAGATTCTAAACGCCATAACAAAACCTTGGCCCTTGAGACAAATACTTTGAATTTTGAAGAGAAAAAAGAAGAAAAACCAAAGGTTAAGCAAGAGAAAGCAACTGAAAGGGGGTCTAGTCTACCACTGAGAGAAGATTCAACAGTGGCCAGCAAAGAAAAGAAAAATGGGAGTGTTTTGCCAGATAAGATTCAAAGCCTTGTTCACGAAGATGATGTAAATAAGAAAGATAAAATGACTGATGCTGCTTCTGATTCACCCAAAAGGAGAAAAGTGCTTAAGACACGTATTGATGAGCGTGGGAGAGAAGGTATGATATTTGCTGCTTGCCTTATCATTTGCTTGGCTTGGCTCTAGTAGCTCCATTTGTTCAGGGAAATGTTTTACTTGTCCCATCTAGAATAACCCAAAGATAGATTTGGTAATATTGATTTTTTCCCGTCCCGATTCAATAAGCGTGTTGGCATGTGTAGCATCTCTTTTTAATATTTGAATTGTGTCAGAAGGGATTCACGCTTCCATCTGACGTTAAGAATCAACACCCCAAGTGCAGGCACCCTCATTGAATCAAAATCTTTTTCTTTTCTTTTCGTTTTTTTCCTACAGCTGGAGATGCCCTTACAAGGGAAATCCCTGTTAGGTCGGATAGTCTTAATTTTGTATGTGGTTGAAACTTCAATGAATTCCAGAAATATCATATTGGAAAGGTATTTCCTGGATGGCCTTAGCTTGGGACTCATTTGCAGGTTTATTGGAAACTTGTGTAACTATTTGTCTAGGGTTGTTGTATTTTGACTATTTCTTTCTATCTGTCATATTTGAGCTTTTCTCAAAGCTGTATATGGAAGAAACAAAAACATAACGCACAAGCTCATCTCTTATTTTTTTGGTAAACGCACAAGCTCATCTCATTAAACTTTCTGTCTTTTTGTTCAGTGACTGAGGTTGTTTGGGAGGGTGAGGAGACAGAGAGCAAGAACAGTGATAAGAATACAGCCAACAATAATGTTAACAACAGGTCGAACTTACTCTTACTCTGTTTCGTTTACAATTTTATCTTATTACTTAAAAAATTGAATGTCTGGGGCTGAAGCATTGGAAATTCATCTCATATAAATTGAAAATGGTTTTTAAAGGTCATAGATTAGATGGCTGCTATCACCTGGTCAGTTTGACTTCTAATTATTTTGGTGGGATCCAAATGAACGGTGAACCCATCATCTGCATATGCACATGTCCTGATATAATGTTTGAAACATTGAGAAGGACAGCAAATCATCATCTCTCTCTCTCTCTGACAAGTTTCTTGGTTTGGGTTCTTTTTCGAATTTCACTGAGGTTCCTGTACCTTATTCTTGTAACTCCTTTGTGTATGGTCATTTTCCATGTAGGTTTGCCAATATACTTTGTTATGTGTTACCCCTTTTTCATTCATTTTTTTCAAAGCTTTTTGGTTGTCAGTGCCTATTATATTGTGGAAACAAACATATATTAAGTTATGATTGTTTCATAAGGGCGAGTTATGTACTGTACTGTTTGCCTTATAATTTCAGGCCTCCTGCAATTAACAAGGAGGCTCCGGCATTGGGGGGCATTGCTGCATCTAACCCAGCAGGCAAAGCCGGAAACAAGAAAACAGGAAAGGGTGCTGTGAAGGATCCCAAGCAAGGCAACATTCTATCTTTCTTCAAGAAGACTTGAGGTGACTTTTAGACAATGAAGACAGCTAGTACTATTTAGGAAGAACTGTTTGTATCTCACTGATTTGGACTGTTATGCTAGCAATCATATTGAATCTCACCATGTACTAATATAACCTCTAGTATCGCAAGAAAGGCCGCAAGAGTGTATTTCGTTTATTTATGGGTTGATAATATGTTCTGTAAGATGATAGAGCATGATGAGTTGCTAAGTTCGACGGACCATTATGTTGGAGTCACTGTATAGCGAGATTGCTTGGACACAATTCATGTTTACTTCATTGAATGATCGGATACTTTTTCTTTCTTTCATTTTTGTTTCCCTAATATTTTCTGTTCTCCAAACTTTCTTGCTGCCCATATAGTGTTCATGTAGTCAGACCCAAATCATCTCATTGCCTGCTATTGGGATATGGTGAGACAACTTAAAGTGAACCGAAGATAGGAATGACATTAGGGCTGACACATCAGCGCCGACACATTCCATGGAATTGTAGTGTCAGGAGTTTCCCTGGAATAAGCAGTTTTTCCCTGACTAAATTCCCTAGTTCCACCCTATGCAATCCTTGCCTAACAGATGATGAACCCTTCTACTTTTGTGCTGAAGATTAATTAGATTTTCTTAACTAACCTTCATCTGTATCACTTGCTGGATAGCCCAGGAAAGTAGCTTTGTGATAGCAAGCTATGTAATTGCGTTTATGTGGGGATGTAATCAATCCTAGAGGTGTTTAGAATTTGCAAATTTGCAGAGGTAGCTGTATTCCAGGAGATGCGTTGGTCATGCACTATGCGTCCTTGTTATTACAGATTGTCTTTAATGGGCTCTTTATCTTTTTATCTTTTTTTTTTTTTTTTTTAATTTTCTGACCATAATCCATGGAATAAGTAATTTGGTTTTTCTGAAGACATTTTTATCTTCTCATTAGTTCGGCTTTGGGATTGCAGATCCTCTTTTCATTCAAAACATGACAGGTGACTGCTACGACTGCTACTATGATGCTTCTCAGCCCAAAGTTTCTCAAAATGAGAATATGGAATTCATTGAGGCTGCGTTTGGTTGCCTCATGAAATTAAATCATTTCATCTTAAATTTCTACAGCATTTCAACTCACAAGGTGATGCTTCAAAAATAATGGATTCATCTCAAGTTTATTTGTTAACAAAAATGGTAAATAAGGTCTGTTATTTTTTTATACAAATGAAACCATATCTATTATTTATTCCTATTTTGGTTAAGAATGGAAATGAGTTCAGTTTTGGTGGAGTTCACATGCACGCAAGTACTATGGCAAACCAAAATGAAATGGGTTCATTCCAAGTGGCTACCAAACGCAGAATAAGTGATTCATGAAATGAACTCTAAACCCAGAAAATAAAATGCTGTTGGCACTGATTTCAAATGCTGCCAGTTAGCCCAGTACATGAGAAGGGATGATCTTCAAAGCACAGCGTAGAGAGAAAATTCATTCACAAAGATAACAAGTTTAAGACAGCTCAAAGAAAATGTTATGATGTTTAAACAGGCAAAAATATTATTTTTAATAATAGTAAACAAGTTTCTAATGTTTCTTAAAAAGTAAAAAAATAATTAAAAAAATAAAGAATAACCTACCGTTGTACAGCAGAAAGAGGGAAGACTTAGTGGCCTTTTTTCTGTTGAAATTAAACCAACTTTTGTGAATTACCACGGCAGTACCACTTCCTATTCTTCCTAGTCATTGCTTGTAAGTGAGTTTAGTGGTTATTTTAATATTAAAAATAGTTATCTTGTGGCAGATTTTGGGTTAATGGTTTATGTTTGGTGTTTTTAAAAGTTTCATGGTTCTCTTAGTTTGATTTGGTTTGAAAGCATTATACTTATCTTGGAATATCTGGGGAAAGCATTTGCGGTATAGGATCCTCTGAAGTTAGTTAAACTACATTAATGTGCAATGAGTGTCTATAGCACATGTCTATAAAAATTTAAAAGTCCCACCTAAATTTTGTTGAAGTTTTAAATGTTTTCTATATATGTTGCCTTTTGAGAACCATTGCACTTTAATGTATTGACTAACTGTAGAGGATCTGGACTTGTTGCTCCCAACTTCTTATGTACCAAATGTCTTGGTTTCATTGAATCAGTTCGGTAGTCCACCACATGGGAGTAGGGCCGTCAATGAACCGAGCCTCAGCCTCAATTTAAGCTTGTTTCTTAAGTAAGCCTGAGCCGAGCTTTACTAAACTCAGTTAGCTAAAAGCTTGGTTTGGTTTATATATATATATAGTCCAAACAGTAGTGCTCAAACAAGAAAAATTGGGTTAATGAGTCATTAGGCTGTCGTGTTTGGTGAGTCAAGCCTAGGCTATGTGACAAGCCCGAGTTGAGCTGGGCAAAGCTCAGCTCCTTGACACCCCTACATAGGAGAGGATTGTCTAAACTTTACAATCCTCTAAAGTCATGAATGGGGTTTGATGATGATATATATGGCTTGAGACAATGTAGGCCAAATGATTTGACTAGATCCACCGCCTACATCCCGAGTGTCACTATCGATCGGCCAGTCAAGACCAACATATGCCACGAATGCCATCCGAGATCAATGTATGTCATAAACGTGACATATGACTGAGCATCAGGTATCTACATATGTTCCCGAGTGTGATTACTGACCGAGGGAAAGTCTCTTATACTGTAAGGGACCGATAGGAAAATCCAACCGATCCTTAGAAAAGGCGGAATGATGATTAACGGAAGGCAACTAGAAATCACAACCAAAATCATGCCACCACCCAAGATTTTATCCCATGTCCCAAGCACAAAATCTGGAAAGATCCCTAAAAACAAGCCTATTCAAGCTTATATAAAGGAGGACACTCATCCAAAGAAAGATACGAAAACAATATTTCATCCTAGTGAATTTGTTGAGTGTGCCAGACACTAACTTTATCATCGAAGTGGCATAAGCCAACGCCACACTAGCGTCACCTACTTCTTTCTTGCATGTGTGCATATTCCGGAGGTCCTAAAGGGTGTCGGTCAGAGGACCATCTAGGTGGAACCAATTCCTGGCTCCATCAGTTGGTGTCGTCTATGGGAAGTTTCAAGTACTTTTCGACAAGACTAAGGTTGTATGGTTGACACTCATGCTAGGACCATGGAAGCCCGTAAGAACGCCTCATCCATGAATAATCAAGACAGACACGATACTGAAACGGCTAAGGTCGTAGCCTTGGAACAACAAGTACAATGCCTTAATCAAAGTCTACAGCAGATCATACAGTAGAACCAAGATCTGACATGAAGACTCATAGCACAAGATGAGCACTAACCTTCCGATGACAAAGAACAACCTGAAGAGACCTGCCTAGAACATGAGTAAAGACAACATGGAGAACAAGAAAAGTAGACAGAAAATCGTAGTCCTAACATTCATCTGCCTCCCAAACTTAAGGGCATTGATGTAGGAATGACGACGAACGAACAAGAAGAGCATATGGATGCTGAATCAACTGAACACCATGATGGAAACAATGAAGGAGAAAACCTCTTCCACGGTTGAGGCTTTGATCCAAAAAACTGACCTCCCCTTCTCTCCGACAATCATGGCTTGCCCACCCCCCAAAGTTCAAAATCCCTTCAATTAAGGCCTTTGATGGGAATTGGGACCCCTTCGATCATCTTGAAATATATAAGACTTTGATGCATCTACATGACTTCCCTGATGGAATCATGTGAAAAACATTCCCAATGACACTAAAAGGCTTGGTGTGGAAATGGTTCGGTAACCTAAATCTGGGGAACATTAGCTCATTCACAGAACTAAGCCAATCATTCGCTAGTCACTTTACCGGGGGAAGACGATACCTGAAGCCTACCACATACCTCCTCAAAATCAAGCAGTCAAAGGGAGAATCGCTAAGGGACTATATCTCTAGATTCAACAAAGAAGTGCTTCAGGTAGATGAAGTTAACGAGAAAGTGGTGCTGACTGCTTTTATGGGGGATTGCTGCACACCAAGTTCTTGTTCTCTTTCTCTAAGTCTCCACCGAGCAGCATGACCAAGTTATTGCCCCATGCCCAAAAAACACATGAACACGGAAGATACTATGATTGCCTAGCAAGATTGTGAGGTTGATCCCAAGGAACAAACTGAGAAACAGAAGAGAGAAGAGAAGCCTAGAACAGTTGAATGCGAGTCCAGGTTCAAGGCCATCCCAGACGGAGAGCAAAAGATGAGGGGAACCGGGGCACTGACGTGCCACACCCAAACCTACACTCCACTCAACTTACCTCTCGAGCAGGTCTTGATGCATATATAAGACGACCCATTATTGAGGTGGCCCGAGAAGCTTATAACCCCCCTGAAAAAGGTCCAAAAGAAAATACTATCGGTTTCTTCAAGATCATGGCTATAACACAAAAGATTATGTTAACCTAAACGAGCATATGGAGATGCTCATCCAATAGGGACGGTTGCACGTTTTGTGGCTAACCACCCTTAAGGTCATCCAAAGATGACCAAAGGCCCCTCAGACGACAAAAGCCCAGAGTTAAAGTGCCTACAGGAGATCAAAGTCACTGTTGGAGGACTAGCGAGAGGCAAAGAGTCAAATTCTACTTGTAAAGCCCACTCTTAGAAAGTGAAGACACCTAGATAAGGCGAGGTCTACTATGCAAATAGGCTGTATAAGTTTTCTTGAACTAATCAGTAAGAGATCATGTTTATCGAGGTAGACTCTCATAGAATACAACATCCTCACGATCACGTGCTAGTGGTTACTCTGATTATAGCCAATCATTAGACTCAAAGGGTGCTCATAGACAACGAAATTTTGGCCGATATCTTATACCTATTTGTCTTTAAGAAAATAGGGGTTGGAAGAGATAAGCTTTGACCCACAGCTACAGCCCTTATGGGGTTTATTGGAGACATGTTGTACCCGATAAGGACAGTCACATTACCCGTCACCATTAGGGTCATCCCCCAGCAAGTAACCAAAGTGGTAGACTTCTTAGTGGTGGATTTTCCCTCGGTATATAATGTTATTATCAAGAGGCTGACTTTAAATCAAATAAGGGTTATCACCTCCACTTATCACCTACTGATGTGCTTCCCCACAAAAGTAGTAGGAGAAGTCAGGGGCGACCAAGTGACCGCTCGCAAGTGCTACATTGCCTCCTTGTGAAGCAAAGGGTTAAAGGAAGCCCTCACCATCAACGACCTGGAAGATAGAGGGGACGCTCAACGGGAGCTAGCCAATCCCATGGAAGAGTTGGAAGAGTTAAGTATTGATTTGGAGAGGCCAGAGCGGGTTATCCGAGTTGGGTGGAAGCTCCTAGTGAAGCTGAAGTGCCGCCTGCAAGAGATCCTCGCCATGCACAAGGACACCTTTGCATGGACCCATGCAGATATGCCTTGGATCAACCCTAAGGTGATGACCCATAGAGTGAACATTAACCCCTCCACAAAACTGGACTGCTAGAATAAAAGAACTTTCACAGTCGAAAGAAACTAGGTGATCATAGAAGAAGTAGATAAGCTGTTAAGATTTGGATACATACGGGAGGTTACTTATCCCAACTGGATAGCTAATGTGGTATTGGTTAAGAAAAACAATAGAAAATGGAGAATGTGCGTGGACTTCACGGACCTCAACAATGCATGCCCCAAAGATAGCTTCCATCTCCCCAAGATAAATTCATTTATAGATTCCACATCGGGACATGCCTTGCTCAGTTTCATGGACACCTTTTCTGGGTATAACCAAATCCGAATGCAGGAGGAGGACTAAGAAAAGACATCCTTCATAACCGATTGAGGGACGTACTGCTGCAGAGTCACGCTGTTTGGACTAAATAATGTATGATCTATATACCAGAGGTTAGTTAACTGTGTGTTCGAGAACCAGATTGGGATGAATGCAGAAGTCTATGTCAATGACATGCTAGTGAAAGTATAGTGGCAGAGAGACAGCTGGAAGACTTAGAGGAAACATTCGGTACCCTGGAAAAATACTAAATGAAATTAAACCCGGCCAAGTGTGCCTTTGGGGTATCAGCAGAAAAATTCCTAGGCTTCATGGTCTCCCACAAAGGAATTAAGGCTAATCTTGAGAAATTCAAAGCCGTCTTAGACATGAAACCCCCCCACACCACTAGAAAGGTTCAACGATTGGTGGGACAAGTGGCAGCCCTAAGCCAATTCATTTCTAGATCTATTAATATATGCCTCCCATTTTTTTTGCCTCTTGAAGAAAGCTTTCAAGTGGACTGAGGAGTGCGACCAAGCATTTCAAGGTCTAAATGAGCATTTGGTGATTCTACCCCGACCTATACGAACCACACCAAGAGAAATCTTGTACCTGTATTTGGCGGTGTCCAAAGTTGCGGTGAGCTCTGTCCTTATCTGAAAGAAAAAGCATGTCCAAATCTAGTGTACTATGTCAACAAGCTATTCTATGGAGTTGAGCTAAGGTACTCACCGATAAAGAAGTTAGCTTCCGCGCTGGTGACCACTGCAAGAAGATTGAGAGCCTACTTCTAAGCCTATATCGTAGCAGTATTGACATACTGACCGTTGAGAGCGGTGCTAAAGAAGCCAGAGGTCTCGGGATGCATGGTCAAATGGTTGTTCGAACTAGGAGAATTCGATATTCAATACTAACCAAGGACTGTCATCAAGGGAGAAGTGTTGGTGGACTTCCTTGCAGAACTAACTTCCCCAAGTCACAAAGATGAGGGAACTACATAGGGGCGAGGCCAGACGCTCAATGTAGATGGGTCCTTGATCGGCTCAGCCAACAGACCAGGTTTACTCTTAACCACCCCAGAAGAAATTGAGATAGAGTATGCTATCCATCTTGGATTCAAAGCTACAAACAACGAAGAATAATACGAACCATTGATCACAGGCCTAAAAGCTGCATGCAAAGTAGAAGCCAAGGAAATCGTTGTTCTTACTGATTCCAAACTAGTAGAGGGCTAAGTGAGTGAGGAGTACAAAGCCAAGGAAGACAAAATGCAGAGGTACCTAACAAGGGTAAAGAGCCTCATATCCATTTTGGACAAGTTTGGGAACAGGTATATCCATAGAAACCAGAATGAACATGCTGACTGATTGGCTCGGTTGGCATCTGACATTCAGCAAACCATGGATGAGAAGGTGTTTGTTGAACACCTCGCCGAGCCAAGCACACAGGTTATGACAGCCGAGGAGGTCGGGATGGCAGAGCCTGGAGATGATTGGACCACTTCAATCATACAATTCCTCAAAACAAGAGAACTCTTGGAGGATATGAAGGAAGTGAGGAAGATCAAATTCAAAGATAGTTCGTACAACATGATGGGGGACACACTCTATAAGTAAAGTTTCACTCTGCCATACCTAAGGTGCCCATCACCCCCGGAGGCAGATTATGCCATGAGAGAGGTTTGCGAAGGGATATGCGACAACCATTCAAGGAGCCGGACCCTAGTGCATAAGCTCGTTTGAGGTGAATATTATTGGCCAATCATGCAGGCGGATGCCATGGACTGCGTCTAAAGATGTGATAAATGCCAGAGATTCATAAACATTCCCTAATGACTGGCTGAGGACCTCACCCCCATGACTGGGCCATGAATAGATAGACCCCCTTCCTTTGGCAAAGAGACAGGTGAAATTCTTAGTTATGGTCGTCGATTACTTCACCAAGTGGGTCGAACCCAAAGCATTGGTCACCATAATTGAGAGGAATATACAGGATTTCATTTGAAAGTCCATTGTGTGTTGGTTCGGCATACTACAGGTGTTGATCATAGACAATGGAAGACAATTTGACAATCTGCAATTCTAAGAGTTTTTACTCTCAACTGGGCATTAAGAATCACTTTTCCTCCCTGAGACATCCTCAGGCTAATGGTCAGATGGAACTGACCAACAAGATAATTTTGAAAATGATCAAGACAAGGCTCGAAGCCTCGAAAGGATTATGGCCAGAAGAATTGACTGGGGTCCTCTAGGCATACAAAACCACCCCACAAAGCCCTACTGGAGAAACACCATTCGTCTTAGCCTTTGGAAGTGAAGTAGTTATACTTGTGGAGATCGGACTAGAAAATCTCAGAATCCAACAACATGATACCAGGCAGGGAAAGAATGAGCTACGACTAAATCTAGACTTTGCGGAAGAAAAGGATTGAGGCTTCATACTAGCAAAAAATGGTGAAATATTATAATTTGAGGGTTTGACTGAGGAAATTCAACAAAGGAGAGCTGGTCTTATGCAAGATAATCACCACAACCCAAGTCTTAGGTGATGGCAAATTGGGGCCAAACTGGGAGGGCCTATATTGAGTAGCGAAGCCTTCTTGACTAGGCATAAATGCCTTTACCCTGACCCTGAAACATTGAGCGTTTGAAAAGGTGTCACCAGTAGAGATTATATGTAAAATGAATTATGGAATAATAAAACTCTAATCTTTCAGAGACATGTGTGTCACATAAACAAGGGCTGAGCATCGCAAGGACAAATGTTAGACCATGAAAATGGCTAAGTCTAGAAAAATGAACCTTGTTCAACAAGTGCTGAGCGTCGCAAAGACAAACATTAGACCATGAAAATGGTTAAGTCTAGAAAAATGACATTTATTCTACAAGTACCGAGCGTCGAAAGGACGGGCATTAGACCATTAAAATGGTTTAGTCTAGAAAAATGACCCTCATTTGACAAGTGCCAAGCGTTGAAAGGACAGGCATTAAACAAAGAAAATGTCTACCCAAAAGAACGACCCTTGTTCTATAGGTGCCGAGCGTCGAAAGGATGGGCGTTAGACCATGAAAAGGGTTGCCTGGAAGAACAATTCTCATTCAACAAGTGTCGAGCGTCGAAAGGACAGGCGTTAGACCATGAAAATGGTTACTCAGAAGTACGACCCTTGTTCAACAAGTGCCGAGCGTCAAAAGGACAAGCATTAAACCATGAAAAAGGCTAAGTCTAAAAAAATGATCATCGTTCGACAAGTACCGAGTGTCGAAAGGATGGGCGTTAAACCATTAAAATGGCTAAGTTCAAAAAAAATTATCCTCGTTCGACAAGTGCCAAGCATCACAAGGACAGATGTTAGACCATGAAAATAGCTAAGTCCAAAAAAAGATCCTTGTTCGACAAGCATTGAGCATTGAAAGGATGGGCATTAGACCATGAAATGGTTGCCTAAAAAAGCGACCTTCATTCGACAAGTGTCGAGCGTTGCAAGGATAGGCGTTAGACCATGAAAATGGTTAAGTCCGGAGAAACATTGATTAATGCTAAGAGAAGTGTATGATAAGAAACAATAACAAAAGAAAGGCAATTCATTCAATAGATTTATTTACAAAAAGGAAAAGGCCCTCAGCCAAACAAAAAAAAAGGAAGGAGAAAAAGGTCATAGGCCAACAACAAAAGCAAGGAAACATAAAGGACCCTCGGCCAGCCTCGATGACTCTTTAAGGGGCATCATCTTTCTCCTACACATCTTCAGCACCTTCAGGCTCCTGGATGACCAAGTCTGATTTGTCCTCAGCATGAAACATGGACAAATCTAAAGAGGGGTTCTCTCGAAGAATGCAACGACAATGGGTCTTAAACCCGTTGATGTAGAACTCGGTAGTAATGTCCTCGTAGGCATTAGATTTACGGAAGGCTTTAAACTTTTGTCTCTACATCCCTCTCCTTCTCAACAGCCAAGGACCCCTTCAAGTCCTCTTAGGACTTTTGCAGGACAGCAGCCCCAGCCTTCTCACCCTCCAGTTGGTCGCGAGTCTCTTCCAAGGTGGCCTCAGTCCCCTTTAGCCTGTTCTTTGTCTCAATGAGCCTTCTCGCCAGGGAAGATCGGTCGGTGTTAGCATAGAAAGCTTCTTCTGAAGCTTGCCAATGTATGCCTCTGAGCCGAGTTGACAGTTGGACATAGCAACCACCTTTGTCAAGACCTACGAAAAAGGGGGAAATATAGTTAACTAAAGAAAAGTATAAAAGGAAATCAAACGACCATACTTAAAACATATGTAACTTCCCTAGGTCAAAAAGGGTGCTCTTCACCAGAGCATTGGAGGGAGTGTCTCTAAAGCTTTAAAGGTCCTAGTCAGAAAGGACCGAGCGGAGCTGACCGATCGCACGATTGACATCCTAAATGAAAAAAGGGGGAGCCATCTCTTTACCCCTGTCGGTTAGGTCTCCCGTAACATGTTGTGGAAGGTTGGCAATGATCTCGTTGAAGTCTGGGAGGGAATCAAGGTCAGCTTTCAAATCCACTATGGAAGGCGCGACAAAAGATGGGGAGGCTGAGGTGATAGTTGATGCCTCAATGGACTTATTCTTTTCGGTAGAACGATGTTGGCTGAACCGAGGGTGCTTGTTGGATGTAGCCGAGGGGTTGCCGCTTTACTTTATCGAGGCCTTGACTAAGGCTCCTTTTGGTGGCTGAGTAGACATCTCTAAAAACAAAGATGAACAACATTTTATACACACACACATATAGTGACTCCCTTGAATGGTAAGGGTATGACCTGAAGGTTTGTCACCACGCTCGGATGACTCATGTAGACGAGGCTCAGGACCATGCAAATACGAGAACAAAGACTCAAGAGTCACCAAAAGAGAAAAGTCCTTCACAGGGTGAGCGATGCCACAATCCACCCGAGAAAGTTGCTCCTCACTCAGTAACGACTATGTTAAAGTTGAAAAGGAGTTCAGAAGGGTTAGTTAGATTGAGGCTATGAAAAAGGATAACGGACCAGAGAAACAAGAAGTCACCTGATCGGCGAGGCTCTCATAACTTGGGGACACTAAAGACACGGTCGAACAACCTTCCCAAGAGCAAGACTCCCATCCATCCCCAGAGACGAAGAAGTACCTCTTCTTTCAGCCCATATTTGAGGTGGGGAGACTAATCACCAACGCTCGCTCGGGATTATGGGTGGTGAAATACCACTAGTTTGAGTGGAGTTCCACCGCCTTGTAGTAATAAAGAAACTTGAGAATTGTTAAATGATCCTGACCACTGCTGCAAGCTGGCACAACACCATGTAGGCGGTCAGGATCCTCCACCCATCGGGCATGAGTTGACCGGGGGCAAGATGAAGGTGGGTTAACAATTGATGAGCTAACAAGGGAACCGAAAAGCAAAGCCCTCCTAGAGCCTCGAAGAAATAGGCCTTGCCCGGGAGGACGGTACAAGCCCACTCATCAGGAATAGGGACTCTTAGCCTTGTCTACGAGGGTATCTAACAGATAACACGAAGATCCTTGAGGTGGGAGACAGACAAGGTGAAGGAAATGCCCTCGACAACATAGGAAACGTCTGTAAAATGAGAACATCTAAGTAGCTTGAAAGATTGAGCTTGCTCAGTTAAGTCCTCCCGAACAAGGGTATTGTCCAATGCCATGACATATTCAAAAGACTTCAAATCAAAGCTCATCCGACCAAGAGCACAAATAACTCCGATTGATGGACCAAGGATCCTAAGAATCTCACTAAAGACTGTCAAGAAAAGAGATCAAAAGGAAAAATGCTTAAATCTGGAGGACACATCGTGCTCTAAGGAAAAAGCATAGACGAACGAAATGAAAACCCAAGGGGACATTGGTAGGACCCAAGGTCGGTTAAGAAAATGAACAAAAAGAAGCTAGATGGAGGATTATGAAAAGCAAAGAAATAAAAATAATAAAAATGGTGAGAAAAAAAAGTGTACCTACAAAGAAAGTGCAACAAGAAACTCTCCCTCCAAGCTAAACGAACGTAGAAGCAAAGAAAGAATGTAGTTTTCAATTCGCAACTGAAGAAGGTTTGTAATTGTCGGACCTTATTTATAAGCAACATGAGTCGTGTTTCAACTGTTCGATGGCCCAAGATGACCTATGTCATCGAATGGGTGCGTCATTCGAGGGATAACGGTTACGGATGTGATGGGTCATGCAATGGACATAATGACGGCGTGGGGCTCCATAAAAGAGGCCCCGAGAAGCCGAAACAACAACAAACCTAGCGTCTCGAGCATATTTGACTGAGCTACTCATCAGATTCCCAACGTCCTTGCAGACCAATGAACTAAGGAATGAGGGGGCAGATGATGAAGATATATATGGCTCGAGACAATGTAGGCCGAATGACCCAACCAGATCTGCTGCCTACATCCCGAGTGTCACTACCAACCGACCGTCTAAGACCAACATATATCACAAATGCCATTCAAGATCAATGTATTTCACGAACATGACATAGGACCGAGAGTTAAGTATTTACATAGGTTCCCGATCGTGATTACCGATTGAGGGTAAGTCTCTCATACAATAAGGGACCGATAGGAAAATCCAACCGATCCTCAGAAAAGGCAAAACGATGATTAACGGAAGGCGACCGAAAATCACTCCACCGTCCAAGATTTTAACCCACATCCCAGGCATAGAATTTGGAAAGATCCCTAAAAACAAGCCTATTGAAACATATATAAAGGAAGATACCCATCCAAAGAAAGGTACGAAAACAATACCCCATCCTAGTGAATTCGTTGAGTGCTCTAGACACTAACTTTATCATCAAAGTGGCATAATCCAATGTCACACCGGCGTCCCCTACTTCTTGCTTGCAAGTATGCATATTCTAGAGGTCCTAGAGGGTGTCGGTTAGAGGACCATCTAGGTGGAACCAATTCTCGGCTCCATCAGGGTCTATCATAGCCACAAACATGCGTTTGATCTGATCAAAATTTTAAAAATTCAAATATCGAGGGTGAGAAAAATCCACATTTGTGGTTGTGGCCCATCCATGATTGTAGAGGATTTCAAATTATAGGCAGTCCCCATGCGTGGAATATGTTTCTCAGCATCACCAACCTCTACAAGTCTGAATCCTCTACAATAATAGCAGTCAAACAAAAAAAGTTTGCCAAAAAAAAAAACTTCCCGAATTTGACTTTGATTAACATTTTAAATTTTTGAATAACAAAAAGTTAATGTAGTCTAAAGATGGTAGATGATTCTGATTCGAATTGTATGGTGCAAAATATATTCCCCCTTTTCCCACGGATTATGTCGGTTCTCCTATGAACGCCTTAGGTCCGCTGGGAGTCGGGGGCAGAAACATCAGTGCCAAAAAGTGAAAAAC
>JAOXJP010245857.1:0-22607 GCA_025762735.1 Platanus orientalis | reverse complement strand
GCCCCATAGCATAAGGATAATAATCACATAAGGATCCCACACCCCCTAAGGTTACTTTGGCTTCTCAAATACTTTATAAATAGAGGTACCCATATTCAAATAGGATCATGTAACTTATCTGGAAGTTAGAGAAGCATAAAGAATTCTAAAATAGGTGTGGATACTTTGAAAACCAGGTCAGATTGGATTCTTGTGTCCGGTTAATTGATTGAGGTAATTCTAAACTTTCTTTGTGATTAGATCTCAAAGATTCATATTGTGATCATGGGAAAATATATTTTGATATGTGATTTGATCAATGAACTTTACTAATTTTTATGTTCAAGAATGGGTAATCTTACTACGAGTAATATCTTATACTGTTAATTTGCTTATTGGTATATTCTTTTGAGTTTTGAATATTAAGTGTCACATTGTGGATATAGTTAATGGCCTTTACGGAAAAGGTACTTTATGTTGAATGTGACACAGGTAAAGGTGAGCTAAATTTAAGGGGGAATCTCACCATTATTTGTCAACTCATGACAAAATGGAGGAGAGTAGCATATACTTTTGGTTTTTATTTATAAGTATTGTAGGTTTGCTATAGATTGATAAAGTAGGAGATTGTTAATGTAAAATGTTGAAGTTTTCAATTCCATTCCAAAATGTAAAGTTCATAATGTAAGTAGTGGTCAATTTTGTAGTCTTACATGTCTATAATTATTTATATACATTTGAGTCATATAAGTCTAAGTCAAAGTTTGGAAAAGCTTTAGAAGACACACTCTTTAAGACCATATGAGAAAGGACTACAGGGACAATGAAGCTGCAATGTGAAGATCTTAAAGATGTCTCAAACTCCAAGTCACAACACCCCAAATAATAAAATTTATTAGAACTGGCAAAGTTGGATCGATTGAACCAATATTGGATCAATCCAACATCCTCAATCAATCGTAACTTGAACTTGATCGATCAAGTAGAATAGCTGTTCTTGCATTAAGAGCCTTGATTGATCAAGAATGTGTTCGATCGATTGAGTAGAGAGCAAGCACAATCGATTGAACTAGTTTAGATCGATTGAGAGGTGCAAAATTAGAAATTTGCTAGAATAACTCTTCCAAATGACTATAATTTTTACCATTGGAAAATAGTCATTGGGGAACCTTTAATTAAGGTTTTTGCTACTCTATAAAAAGGGAAGAACTCCCAATGGCTTGGCAATGAATTTTATATGAAAAACGTGTGAAATTATGTCATTCGTAAACCAATACTTGTAAATCCTATGAAAAGTTGAGAAGCAGCCATTATGAGCGACCTTGAAACTTTATACATTAGTAAATCCAAGTAAAGGTTGTCAACCTTCATACCCATAGTTATACATTGGAAAGCTCAAAGAGCAAGTAAACAAATCAAATTCTCTTATATACTCTAGAAGATGTTTCTCCAATGATTATGGGCACTATAGTTACATCAGCCTAAGAAGAGCCAACTTAACAACGAAAGAATTTTGATAACTCTCGTGGATTCATAGCTTTCATCAAAACCAGTAAAGACGAGTCTTAAGTACCTGTCCGAGTCATCAAGTGTGGGTTTGTAAGCACTTGCTAGAGTCACCAAGTGCAGATTCTTTAATTCTCACCAAAGTCACTGAGAGTGGATTCTTGTATAAACACCTATCGAAGTCACTGAGTGTGATACTTACAAGGCAAGTGGATTCTTACTGAACTTGTAAATATTTTAAGCTATTAATTTTCCTGTAATAAATTATGAAATCTATTAATAAAATTAACAAGCTCAGGAAAAAGCTTTCAAGAGTGGACGTAAGTACCGAAGTGTGACCGAACCACTATAAACCTTTGTGTTTATTGTGTAATGTCTGTTTGTGTTCATTATTTATTTGTTGTCCAATAATTATATATGTTTTAATTGTTTATAGAGTTAAATTCATTATTAACCTACTGCATAATTAAGTTATAATCTTAAGTAAAATAAGTTGAAAAGAAGATGGATTCAAAAATTGCCCCCCCCCCCCTCCATCAGTTGGGTATAGAGACAAGTTGAAATTTCAGCCTAACCCATCCAAAATTTGAGGCAAACAAATTGGACCATAAGTCAGTCCGGTCAATTTGTAACCTTATATTTGCAAGTAGAAAATGATAAATCAGACGCGACTATGGTTTGTTAAAGAGAAGTACTAAGGTAATTATATTAACTAGTTGGAAATACAATTATAAGTGGAGTTCTTATGATGTGAGCAACAAGAGAAAAACCTGATGTATAGGGTGTGATAAGAGTTCACGAGGGCCTCTTTTTTAACGGGTGCTAGGATGATTTTTCGCAGTTAGCGCAAAAATGCCTATTCCGATTGGTTTAAGATGGTTGCTAATAGTGAAGTGCCACTATTAGCCTACTAGAAGGAGGATGAAACCATGCCTCTATCCTAAGTTACTATCAAAAGATACACATGCATTTTTGGTCATATCATAATTGAGTCAAATAAAATCAGAACCAAAATGATATGATAGTGTGTGTAGCTCATATGCAAAGATCAACATTTGTTTGTGGTTTGTAGTTTAGTAGCGAATAGGTGACCAAATCAAAAGTGGTTTGATTGGGGCTTTCTAGTAGATTGTATGCTGTTGGTGGGACATAAATTTACTTGGGTCTTCAAGTATGGATGCTCTGGGAGATGAAACACGATAGTTGATCTTCTTGATGGTAGAGATTGTTATGTTCTGTTTTGTTTCTTAGCCGTTTGATTTGAATTGAACCATTGATTGAGGTTTGAACTTTCAAATATAAGTTGTGTCAACTTAGAAATTGATTTTATAAGTCTCTTTCCTAATAGGTGAAGAAATATGACATCTTTTGGTTCTTATAATCAATTAGAGTTGTGATTGAAGAATGAAAGTCATTAAAAGAGGCTATTAGGAAAAATGGTATAAAAGGGTTTCTAGGAAAGGGTTGGGAATTCTCTAGTTTCAAATCTATAATTAGGCCTGGAAGTTCAGAAACCTTTTTTAGAAGTTCAGAATCTTGATGGCCATTAGATATAACGTGTTGTTTGAGGAGCCTGTGTGAATACCAAAAGAGATATAGTATTTGAATATTAAGTATATATTTCCATGTTTTTTTCTCTTTATTCTGTATTTTTTTTAAAGTCTATAGTTAGGCTTGGATGTTCAGAGTCTTGATGGCCCATCAGTTAAAAAACAATAATTTTAAACGAAAAGCTTAAACTTTCACACCTACCATTAGATAAACGTATGGGAATGGTTGCAGTTGGTTTTTAGAAAAAAAAATCACAAGAGAATTCCTAGGCCATTTTTGTCATAACCCTTTTTCACCCTTCTTATATAAGGCCTCTCGAAGGCAACCTCATTAAATTCCCATGCCTTAAATCTGTTATGAGAACTTTACTTTAAGTTCATGCTTTCCTCTCCTTCATGTTCAAGAACTCACTTGCGTCTATTGGATTACCTCGGATGAGAAACAATAGAATTCAACATTCATCCCAATGAATCAAAACATAAACCGAAGATGACATTTAAAACCTTGAGATCAGATTAGACATGGCCAACAAAAATGTTGAACCATTTTGAACCAATTACTTGATTGAACACATCGTTGCTAAATCTCCAGCTCAAATTCATTCCAAAAATTTTTCATGACAAAATTTTCTCAAAAATTTATTTTTAAGCTGTCTGATTGCCATGAAAAGGTTTCCTCATGACAAAATATTGTCAAAAAATCATTTTTGAACTGTCTGGTTGCCATGAAAGTTGGTTTTCTCAAGATTCTTTTCTTGTGGGATTTTCCTTTCTATTATTTTCTATACAATTCAAGGCAACCAAACTGGCCCTCAACTAATCTACTTAAGCAAAGCCCACAACATTCCAATACATTACATGATTTCATACCCATTTCTAGTGGGATTGGTTTATGAACGCAAACGCTCATCACTGCTCCTTGTCAGGGGCAGACACATCAGTGTTGAAAAGTGATTTTCACTTTTTTGGGGGGCACATATTCACTTTTCAGCGCTGATGTGCCCACCACCTAACAAGGAGCAGTGGTTAGGTGGTTAGCATTCGTTAAGGTGAGCATTTTTTATCCATTCACATTTCTAGTGGGAACCATCAGTTCTGTCGTGAAGAAAGTACAATCTTATTGCTAGTAAAACAATTGTACTATCTCCAATCCATTATTTGATTTGACAAACACCTGCAGATTGTTCCGTGCAAACTCATCGTTTCAATTCCCTTGTCTTATCTGGGCATTGAACTGCAATTTCCCAACAAAGTCATCCATATCTTTATTGGAACAGTCAGTTCTGTCTTGACGAAGGTACAATTTTATGGCTGGTAGGAAAATTGCACTTTCAACAGTCTATTGCTTTTTTTTTTCTCGATAAATGTCAACAGTCTATTCCTTGATTTGACATATCTTCGACAAATGTCCTGCTTGAACTCATGGTTTTCAATTCATCTTCTTGATATCACACTGTAGCTTCCACTACTATATCACACATATTTCATCCATGGGACTATTGGAACAGTCAGTACTACCATGAAGAAGGTAGTGATCTCCGTCACTCATGCAAATGCACTCACTGGCAGTTTACTAATCTATTTTCACTTTGATTGGTAAGCATATTTTATCTCAAGCAGAATCCAATAAGAAATACAGAACTGAGACAGAAATTCATCATTTCCTCCAAAAGAAAACATGAATGGATCTAAGAGCCTGAAAGGACTTTGGTTAGGGTGCTCTGTAACGATGCAACAGAATCTATAGCAGACTTTGTGAGCCAACTGATCCCCACTTTAAACCGATGTTCGTCTGTAGGTAATCTGATCAAGTATGCAAGCTTCCTGGCTGCAATAGAGACATGGTTAGAATACAACAATGCCGCAAGTCAATGCAAACACATGCAGACTTTACCAGTATGGCCAATAGGACCCTCCATAGTTAGCCCCTCAATGAAGCTTGGAGAAAGTGCTGCATCATTCCTCCCGAGAGTCATCATCTCACCGAGATTCTGGAACCTGGCATCAAACGATTAGGTTATGTACTATTTATGTTGGGTTAAGAGGTAGTCCATTGCAGAAATATTTCTTTGAGAATGGCAGCTTATTACCATTGAGCAAAGTAAGACGTTAACAAAACCAACATTTTTACATAAAGAATTACTTTAAAGAGAATATAATGAGTCCCCCAAGCACTCATTACGGTGCAAATAAATCTCACAATTTATGATAACTACTCCCCTTTAGGTACGTCAGCATATTATGATTTCCTGACAAAATTGATGTGATTTATCAAATTAGATGTGCCATGATTACCCTTCAGCTATCCTTGGATTCAAATAGATTTAATTCTGTGCAAACATCAGCAAGATAGAATGGTATGAAAGTGACTAGAAAAATAACAAATGCTCCAAGTTATCCCTATATGAGGCTTTCTTCTTAATGTCAGATTGAAATCCACTAGACAACAATACCCAACCTGGTGTTGGCATAAATTCCCTTTGACATGATTCCAACGGTTAAGAGATCCCTTATTGGGATCATGATTATAAAAATGAAAGAGGAAGGATTTTGATCCATGAGTGCTTTATAACATCATTTTGGAATCCACTTATCCCACATATCGACCTTTGGCATGAATCTCCTCTAATGCCAATCCAAAGGTTAAAAAGTGAGACCTCATGGATCAGAAATCAAAAGAGTATGCAAGGTATTTTTTTAAAAAGCAATGGATATAATTAAAGTACCTTTTCTAGAAAACTCATTAACATACCCCTGATATTGGGTATTAGTTGTGCCTTAGTTCCCAGTGGCAGTCACGACAGTGTCCATTTTCTAAATTTTCTCAACAGTGTAACTCAGAGAATATAATTTTTGAAACTGCATCCACAATCATTGTATCCTGGAAGTACTAGCAACATATGTAAATTTATCAACATATAACTGGGTGATGGGGTTAAAGTTCAAACCTAAATGGTAATAATGGCCGGTCATTGATCGCTGCCCAAATATTCCATCCAGCAAAGTCTGCTTGCTGAAAAGCAACCTGAGAAGGATAACAAGTTATCATAAAATAGATGACAAAATATAATAGTTATTATTATTATTATTATTATTATTTTGAATGGATCAGCAGAAATATTTTCTCTAGGCCCAAATATGTGCAGGTCATTCAGAAAAATTAAGCAGAGAGATATATTTATTATACCTGTGCAGTAGCAGGAAGAAGGCTTCCAGATGAGTCCCTTAAGGCAGCAGAATCACCAAGAGCAAATATACGTGGGTGGCCTTTGACACGGAGAGTTTCGTCTGTTTCTGCTTGGCCCCTGCCATTTAAAGGAAAGATATATGGCTGATCACATTCCAGAGAAGGAACCACAGGTTTATTCCCAACTGTCCATAGTACCAAATCCGCTTCCAGAATCTGACTTTGTAGACCCCTTTCAGCAGGTTGAAGTTCCAGAATAAGTTTATCATGACCATTTTCTGCTGCAATGCCCTCATCTCCTCTGATGCCCACTTGCTTCTCTGAATCTTCAAACTTCCCACCTTTTCTTATGCAGCGAACAAAGTAGCCCAGGAAAAGTTGAACATTCCTGGATGAGAGAACCTGGTGATTGCAACGAAAAATGCTTTAATTTTGGGCAGGTATCATGTGTGCATGCAGATAAGGATTAACAATTGTTCATAGCTTGGAGAAATAAAAGCCGGAAAAATCCATTAGGATTGACAACAACAACAACAAAAAATCAATTTCCACTTCAAACATTCATAGTGGCCAAGAGCAATGGTGAGTTGTAGAAATTCATGCATATGTGAGAGAATGACATTATTGTAATATTTTCTACATGTACATTTAGATGTTGGTATGATATAAGTTTATGCTATAAAGCCCATGAGCATGAGGTATAGAGTGGTGAGCATAGTTCAGATCATTCTGATAGTGATGATGATGATGCAGCTGGTGCCCAACTGGGGAGGGTGGAATTGGCTCTTCAACAACCATGCAGTTTGACTGACTACAACAACTATTACATTTCAACACGACACAATGTGACAGACAACTTGGGCAGAGTAAGAGAGCCACCAAAAACTAATCTCAACCACCAGAACGTACCCAAAATTATGGCAGACAATATGGGTATGGTTACGGATATGGGCAAAGGCCGCAGACCTTTGGATCATCTTATTCTTATGAAGATACTGTAGGAATTCATGTATATGTGAGAGAATGACATTATTGTAATATTTTGGTATGATATAAGTATACTATACTATACTATATGATATAGTATATGCTTAAATACGTATTGTGAGTGTATAGAAGACACCCACTTTCTTTATTAGAATATGCATTTGAGCAGATACTATACAGTAAAGTATAGTATACTTATATCATACCAACATCTAAATGTACATGTAGATATGTTACAATAATGCCATTGTCTCACATATATATGAATTCCTGCAGATACTTCATCTTCATCAAGTGCATCTTTGGAACTATGGCCAAGGATGTTGAGACATAGATGTGATCTATGGGAGTGCATGAGTCATCTTCACAAGATGGTTAAGGGAAGTCGTATGGATACAGTGGAGGGAGTTTGGACAGGCATAATTCCTGGAAGGAATCCCAGATCTAGAGAGGTCAGTCAGTCAACAATATTCGTTTATCAGCAACCTGGTCCTAGATATCCAGGATATTCTCAACTTCCAGCATTAGGATGGGAAGAGCCTCAGAAGGAGCATGCCTTCAAAAAGTTCATGAGTTTCCACTTCCATAATGACCAATCACATAGTTAACCCTTAACCATATGCTCAGAAGTACTGCAGTGATCCCCGTAGCATTGACCCTACCCTGGATCCACCACAAAAATCATGGTAGAAATGACACCCTCACAGTTATTGGTATTATATTATCATATTTATATTTCTTTTATAACATGTTTCTATGCATTAGATGTGATTGTATTAGTGTTTTGATTATGTTATAGTCCATTAAACGCTGTAACTATATATATGCAAGATTGATGCACTAAACATACTCAAAAACATTTTTTTTTCAAAATTAATATCATGCAACCTTTACCATTTTTTTCAGATTTTTTTTATAAAAAAATTTTGGACCAGGCGATCTGGATTAGCTGATCCTCCCTTACCAGGATCTCAATCCTAATCCCGAGTTCTTAAACCATGGTTGGAATTCTCCACACACAAAAAAAAAAAAAAAAAAAGCTGTATTCCAATTACAATATTTTCTATTAAAACTGAAATACAAGGCTATTTTTATAATCAGCCATCCCCTCCTATCTTTCCCAATCCTAATTTAACTCAAATAAGGACTCCTAATCACACTCCAACATTGATACAAAATCCTATCTAACCCAAACTTAAACCCATTACACTTAATCTACCCAAACTATGACCCAAATGCAAAATAAGGTCCAAACATTAACCTAAACCAAATCTGGCCATAGTATTAAATGACTGAAATACCCTTGTAATCAATTAAATTAAATATAGCAACCTATCTACCCAAAGTAACACAGCTGTCCCCCAAAATTTGAACTTCTCTACGACATGGAACAGATGGTGGTTCCAAGAGATGAAACCCATGCGGAGCTCACAGCCAAGAAACCCTTTGGATCCCTTTTTGGTTTTTTTTTTTTTTAGGCAAATAAGGTATTTTGTTAAAAAAGAGAGAAAAGACAGAACAGCATGAGGAATGCTCAAAAAGGGAGAACCAACTACCAATCTAACAAAGACCCATAAGGCCTACAACAAGAAAGAATCCCAATCGAAAATCCAAGATCTGAATGGAGGGGCCTCCCTCAATTGTGCTAGAAACGACCAACCATAAATTCTAGCAAGGATATCATCAAGAATATTGCAGGGCTCCCTAGCGACATCTTCAAAGATTCTCCCGTTGCACTCTGCCCAAATTGCCCCACATATTGCAGCCGGCACCAGCAGCCACATCTCCCTACTAATACTCCTCCCTAGGATAAGAACTTGCTTCGGCCAGCATAAGAGAAAATCCCTAATCGTCATCGGCTGAACCCAATGGACCCCGAATTTGCTAATGAAATAATTCTAGAACGGAGTAGTCCATGAACAATGCAAAAAAGTATGACTTACTGATTCCGCATCAACCTTGCACAAGCAACACCAATCGGGAATGAACATTCCTCTTTTGATCAGGTTGTCAATCGTCAAAATCCTGTTCCACCACGGCTCCCACATGAGAAAAGAAGCTTTGTTCTGCATATGCGAATTCCAGACACACTCACCAAGAAAGGAGATCTGAACAGAGGGACCAAGCGCACAAAGATTTGACAGAAAATCCCTTCACTTCATTCAAACTCCAAATCATCTCATTTGGCAAATCCATATCCCCAAGACAATAGCTGTCCAACAGCTCCAATAATCTCCCCATCTCCTCTATCTTCTCCCAATCATTTAAATATCTTCTTAACTGAATATTTCAGGAACAAAACACCATGGATCTAATCATATGATTTTTGACCGACCCTCATTTGTTTTCCGCAAGGCTGTAGCATGACGGAAGAAGGCTAGCCAATGACCCCTTGTCACACCAAGGATCATGCCAAAAACAAGCCCACTCACCATTGTTGATCTTAAACCTGACTTACCGAAAAAATATATTTCCTCCCTTTTGATAATGCTCATCCAAACCCCACACCCCCTGGCCCCCTCTGGAGATCTACTTGCCCACCTGTGCAGAACCTCCTTGTACTTGGCTGCCATAAGTCGCCTCCACACCGAACCTCCATAGCCATTTATTGAGTAGTGCTCTATTGGTAATCTGCAAAGATCATAAGCCTAGACCTCCTTGTGACATAGGTTTGCAAACATCCTTCCAACCGATCCAATGAATCTTCCTCTTCTCTATGGAAGAACCCCACAGGAAATCCCTCATGAGTCTCTCTAGCTGATTGATAACCAACTTTGGAGCCTGAAATAACAATAAGAAATAAATGGGCATACTAGCAAGAACACTTCTAAGCAAATCCAATTTCCCCCATTTAGAGAGATAATGCCCTTTCTAGAGAGCTTTCTACTCGTTCTCTCAATAACCGGATTCCAAATAATCGAAGATGATGATTTTGCCCCAAGAGAGAGACCTAGATAGGTAATCGACAAAGGCTCCACATCACAATCAAGCACTACTGCAAGTCCTACATTGGAGATACTTCCCATCAGGCTTAAAATGGATTTACTCCAATTCACTTTTAAGTCAGTTGTCATCTCCATAATCAACAAAACACATCTCAAATTTTGCAAACCTTCAAAATCTACTTTCACCATGAAGAGAGAATCATCCGCAAACTAGATAAAAGGAATTGACAGACCTCCCCTTGGAAACCCTTACACAAGACCCACCGATTCCGCCATGGCCACCATTCTACTCAAGAGATCTGCAATCATTATAAACAAGTAAGGAGATAATAGATCGCCTTGTCTAAGACCACGACTGTTTTTAAAGAATCCTTTAGGAGAACCATTTACTAGGACTGAAAAATGACAGGGAGGAAATGCAAATCTTCATCTAATTCCTCCATTTAACCCCAAAACCCATTTGGTCTAAAACCAAATCAACATAACCCCAATTAACATGATCATACTCTTTCTCCATATTTAACTACATATCACTCACACCCAACTAGCTCTCATCATAGCATCAATATTTCTATTTGCCAATAAAGAACAATGTCATTTGTATTCTAGGAAGAAACGCATGTTGCGATCCAGAAAATAACGTCCACCAAAGCAGACTTGAGACGAATAGCTAAAGTCTTCGCCAACAGTTTATAAATGCACCCCACCAAACTAATAGGCCTAAAATCTTTAAGCTCAATCACCCTTTTCTTCTTTGGAATAAAAGTGATAAAAGTCGCACTCAAACATTTATACCATTGATCCTTGGAGTGGAAATCCGAAAATACTACCATTATATCTTTTCCCACTACCTCCCAACACGCATGAAGAAACTTGGTCGAGAACCCATTTGGATCCGGAGCTGTGTCCTCCTCCATACTATTAATGGTCGTCTTGACCTCCTCCATGGTAAAGGGTCTCTCCATCCACCAACACTGATGATGTGGAATTTGATGGAAAGAAACTCCAAATAATAAAATTCAAATTTAGAAATCAAAATTTGGAATTTTCGTGTCCAGAGCAAATCTGTAATTTTCTAAAAGGAGATAAAATTACAAAAATACCCCTGACAGGTGTCAAAAAAATAAAAAAAATTTATAGTTATGTTCTGCAGGTATTTAGGGACCTTCAATAAAAATTTCAATAAATTTAAAACCCTCTAGCTATTTTTTCTTGAAAACTCCCAAATTTTGAAGGTACTTTAATGGAGTTTCAACAAAGATTGTAGAGAATCTTCTAAATCGAAGACTTAGAAGATGGAGAATCAAAGGGGGTTAAAGGGCTTTGTTAACTAATGGATAAGGAATAAAAACCCTCAAAGAACTCAAAGAAGTATGATGTATAGAGAGAGATGATTTGACTACATGTCTGCCCAAAAATTGTTTGTGTAGTACGTGAGCTAAAGGGATTTAATAAAAGTGAATCAATTCAAAAACTCTAGAAAGGAATTGGTTAAAGCATGAAACAGAGAATAGGAAGGACAAAATACCTGGTTTAAGTATGTAGGATTTGTCCTAAGAAGGTTCGCATTGGAATCTTGATTTCTTCCCAGGAGTTTTACTAACAGATTGGTATTGTCCTAAGTGAGATTCAGCACTACCATACGACCACCCACGAAGCTGCTCCACTAATCAGCGTTGATAACGGAAAGAAGAAATTGAAAAGAAGAAGAAAAAGGGAAGGAGAAAGAAGGGATGTCATATTAGAAGAAAGAAGGAAAGAGAGAGAGGGATGAGATAGAAATAGCGAAAAAGAAGCTACCCACTTGTGGGTTTGTTTCAAAAACCAATTTGAATTCTCCAAAATATTCAATGCCATTACATGTAGAGACCCCTTAATTTATACACTCATCAATTAAAAAATTTAGAAATCTTTCCTAAAATAGCGACTTCCAATTATCCAAACTTTCCTACTTCTATATGAGACAAAACACAACTCTAAAACTTGAGAAACTAAGGAAATCGACCAACTTAGAGAGTGGGCCGCATATGTTGACACTAGAGGCCACTAAAAGACAAAAATTTGGTTGGATGATTTGGCCTAGACATCCCCAAAATAACCTTGGCTTTTCAGCCTTATTGCAAATCTCTACCCTCAAACAAAATGTTGGCAAAAAAGGCCTTATTGAAAATGCTCCCCCATCCCCCCCATGTGGAACATGACTAAACCCTCTTGAACTTGGGCTTGGGTCTCCACATAGGGTAGGCATTATCCAACCATGCCAATGATGCTGCATCAACTAATCTTCACTTATGCGCTCAAAAGCAACCCCCTCTAAAGCCAGGCGAATTGGGAAAGGGTCAGTATAAAAATTAACATAATACTGTTCCACAGCATCCTAAATCTACTCCTGATCATACACCCACTCTCCTTCTACTTTAAGCCTATTCATTGAATTAATAGACCCTTTCCAATTAGCCATCTTGTGAAAATATTTAGTATTCTGATCCCCCTCCTCAAGCCACAACACCCTGGATTTCTGCCTCTAAGAAATCTCCTCCATTCTAAGGATCCTGTGATAATCCTGCTCAGCAATCATCTTATTAATCTTCTCATCCTCTAACTCACCCTCCATTTCTCTTTTCTTCAAGGATTCAATCTTTTGCAGATAAGTAATCTTTCTGGATTCAATTCCCCCAAATTCATCTTTCTTCCACTTCAAGATCCTCTCCTTTAAATACTTCAATTTCTGGGCAAACATAAAACTGGCTGATCCCTCCACCACACACTCCTCCCACCACCTTTTCACCTTGTCAACAAAACCCAAGACTTTCAGCCACATAAGCTCAAACTGAAATGCACACGGAGCAGAAGGCATAAGAAAAGGCCGAAGAATAATCAAGATATGATTAGAAGTCGGACTACGAAGAGCCTCCTGAATGAACATTTGCTCCAAATCCAACCACTCTTCTGTAAATAGGAATCGGTCCAATCGACTACTCACCCGCCTATTTTGATTATTTGTCCAGGTAAACATAGCCCCCCTCAAAGAAAGATCCACCTGACCAAGCTCCTGAATAAAGCTGCTGAAATTCCACATATGTCGAGAAATTCTACAAGCACCAATCTCTCTAAATATCTAACTGCATTAAAACCCCCCTGCACACCAAGGAACCTGCCATCCAGCTCCTCCCGCATCACCCCAAAAGCAGCCTGGTCACAAGGACTGTACACACCAGAAAAATCCCATACCAAATCCTCCTTATTTTTACACATGACCGACACCGAATAGTCCCCAATGACAGAATCAACGACCACCAAGACATTCGTATCCTAAGCCACTAAAATTCCCCCTGCATGACCAATCGTTAGTTTGTGAACAAAGTCAAAACGCCTCTTATCCCACAGATCCATCATCATTTTTCTATCAATAGTCTGAGTCTTCGTCTCCTGTAACGTAAAAAGATCCACTTTCCACCTCCTCAACAAGTCTCTAACCCCCCACCTCTTCTCCTCCCTCCCCATACCCCTAATATTCCAGGAACAAATGTTTGTCTTCATCATAAAAATCAGAATGGCAACCTACCCTATGCCCCTTTCTCCTATTCCTCCCCCTTTCCTCCCTATCATAATTGATGTCTGACAGCAAAATTTTGGACTCCCTGGCCTGCCTTCCCCTTGCCAAATTACGACTCATAGCTTTAGGTCTTTTCGGGCTCTAGTTCCTCCTTCATTCTATTTCCCAAAAGAAATTTTCAACATGCAGTTCCATATCCTTAACAGAATACCCCAGCTTGTGTTTCACTTCAACCACCTTTTCAAGCACCCAATCAGAGTGATAAGGGGGAGGGAGCATTAATAATGGATCAACGTCATTAATTATCCTCATCAAACTCCCTGATACTATCACAGCCCCCCTCAAATTCCACCAAAGAGTTTGCCGTGGCATAATCCCCCCATCTCCTTTCTGGCACCTCTAACCCCCCACATTGGTCACTACCATAAACCACACTATTCTTTCTTGCCTCCATACTGAAATTTCCCTTCTTGGGTGAGCCAGCAGACAACTGGGCTCTACAACACTCACCCCCTGACCCCACAACCTCCGGATTCGACCACCCTGCCTCAGCGCCTTCACCTTTCCTCCATTCAAAGTCATCTTCCTCCTCACTCGAATCTAGCATCTCTTGCATAGCAACCTTCCCTTTACCTGCTAGAATCAAAGGCTTACCTCTACTGGTGCTCCCCCCGGCCTCCCAAATCGATATACCTTTTTGGGCCTTCATCACTAGAACTTGTAGAGCCGAAAAACCACGCACATTAGCTTCTAATTTCTTCCTCCACTAGAGATTAGCTCTTCGACCACGACCCTACCTCCCAGTTGTAGCCTGATCACCATCACCTTTACCCCCAAAGTCAGAATTATCCCCCCGATTCAGCCAAACCCTGCCATCCTTGGCTAAGTGTTTCGCATCCCTCGCTTTATCCTGTCCCGCATGCTTAATAGAGAGGAAATGGGCCTTGTGACTCTGGTTGGGCCTCGGCCTGGGGTAGTGCATTAGGGAACGGTCCCTAGGCCCAAGTCCAACATGCCGACCCCAATGCCAAGGCCCACGACTATAAGGTTTATCGGGTCGGGTTTTCACTTCATACCATCCATCTGCACAACCTCATCCTTAATAACCTCCCCATTTCGGTCCAACCGATCCTTAGAAGATCGGTTTACACCTTTTAACTTAAGTTTTCGGTTCGCCCAGTCAAACCATAGTCTTCTCCCTTCCCACGAACAGACACCCATCCTTCGCTCTTGACCATCAACTAACATTGTCCCATACGATTCAAAATTCAAAACCCTTCTTTGTTCCTGCATTTCCCCATCCCCACCTGCTCTGCCCCTTACCACCTTTACCTTCCTCCTCCATTGATCCAGCTCTCTATCCATTACCGATAACGGGAAAGTTTAAGGCATGAACCGCCTCCAGTTGAACTTTGTAAGCCAACATGTCATCAGCCACCCATATAGCTTCTGGAGCCAACTCCGGCCTTTTCACCTATAGATAAACCCATTCCATAAACCCAGGATCCTGAGTCTCGAAGTCTATTAGCCCTTTGCAAAGTTCCCCAATCATCTCAAACGTTTTCCTACCCTATAGATGTACCGGGAGCCCACACACCGCCACCCTTACCTCCTCCTCAACCTTGTCCTTCCACCGGCACCCTGCAATCAGATGCCTCACATCCAACAAGATTTTACCCCCATTCCAACTATTGTTTCTTTCCCGTAGCACCATAACAGCCTCAAACTCAAATGGAAAGTAGAACAAAAACAAACCCTGAGGTTGCCTTCGCATTTGAAGCTCCCTACCAATCCTCCAGGCTTTCTTTCCCCATTCTCGCAGAGCAAAAGAGCTAGGGTTATCCCCCACAACCCTACCCACCAGACATGATTGCAAATGGCTTAAACAATCCTCTAGCTTCCCTTTTCAGAAGGAGATCACCTTCGTTCATCTTCTTTCCTCCAACCTAGGCCCTTGGGAAGAGGGTCAAACAATATTTTTTAGCACTACATCTTTGAATGACTTGTGCTCCCTTTTTGGATTCTCACCAATCTACCTTCCCCCTTGTTCACTATTGCTAACCGTCCGCCTTCCTCTAGACCCCACCCACGGAGGTGGTCCCTGCCAGAAGGAGATCACCTTTTTGGGTTAGGGATTCCATAGAGCTTACCAGCCATGCTATGGTGGCTGCATCATAGTTACATAATTCATTGGTCAATTTTTCTTGAGAAAACTACTTCTAATGGCTATCAATGATCACATTTCTTAAAATTGTTTTTGTCATTATAGTTAAAATAACATGCTAAATATATTGAGGAGCTAAGGAATTACCAATAATTCCAAAAACAAGAAATTCACAAAAAAAAAAAAAAAAATTACTTGCAAGAAGCAAGGAACAAAATATCGATTTTGATGTATATTTCACCTTGGGAAGTTACATGGAAATTTCGGAGAAATTTCATTAGAATGTTTCAAAATAATGGGAAATTTTTGGAAGTTTTGATGTGACCTGCAGCGAAAATTTTAATGAATGTTGAGCATTATTACACAGTCAAGGCTCAAAAGACTATATAAAGCATCTAGTCTATGTATAAGTTAACCATATAGATAAACAAATGACTATTGTGACATTTTTTTATATATAGAAATATTACTACCAAACATGTCAAATTGTAAGACTACTTCACCTAATATTCATCCTAAATTAGTCATTTTTTATGAGAAAAAGGCTTATTAATAAAAAAAAAAGAAACAAGGGGACAAGGTGTCCCCAATGAGATACAAGTAAACTGAAACCCCTCCACGATCCCTCAAGATGCGCCCCACAAGCCATCCATTAGTCTCCCTATTGTTCACTCCCACTCCCTCAACAGCCCTTCATTGTCCCCACTCTCATATCTGTTACATCTCAAATCCCCAAATTATCATTTTGTAAACAAACTTTATATAAAAAAGTTAAACAGTTGCTCTCCTTACACATATCTCTTATTTGTGTGTGTATGTAAATGTTGATTTTATAAATGAATATGATTTATCTTTTTTTTTTTTTTTTTTGATGAGTAAAAAAAAATTATTAAAAAAGGAGGACAGCTAAAACAAAAACAACGGGACGAGGAGTCCCAGGCATACAAAAGAAAAATAAAGAAAAAGAACAAAAAAGAGGGAAAACCCTCAAACAAGAACAAGGCACACCCACCTCTCAATGGTCATATAAACCAATTACTATATCCCAATTTCTAAGAAGGTCTTCTCTAGGAATCCCATCATAACCTTTGCACCGACTAGCCTAAAAAATGATATACTCCTTCACTCTTCTATAAACCTTCCACACTAGCTCAGAGTTGCCTTTGAACACCCGGTTATTCATCTCCAACCAAACCGCCCAACATACCGTTGCGGGAACCAGATTCCAAATCCTCTTTCCCAACGCATTAAAAGCCGGAGATCTCCACCCAAGAAGAAGGTCCCGTAAATTCAAGGAGGCTACAAAATTTGACCCAAAATCTCTCGACACTCCACCCCAAATCTCCCAAGCAAAAGGGCAATGAATTAGAAGGTGATTGACCGACTTCGCATCCTGATAGCATAATAAGCAAATGCTAGGCAACGAAAACCCTTTTCTCCATAAAACATCAATCGTGAAAATCCTCTCCAACACTGCAGTCCACATGAAGAATTGAATCTTTGGGGGAACCTCTCGCACCCAAATTTCCCTCTAGGGGCCCCCCAAGTGGTTTACCACCAAAATATGCCCATAGCAAGTCTTAACCGAGAACTCCCCACTCGATGCAATCTTCTAGACACACCTATCATCATGCCCTGGATCCACACTTACTATTTGTAAACGAGCAAAATCTCTGTCACCCTGGGAATTTCCCAATCAAACAAGTTCCTTCTAAAGATTGGATTCCATACTACCACCCCTCCACACAGAGAATAATTTGCCACTACCAGCGACCCTGGTTCTAGTGCCAAGTCGAACAAATCTGGGAAATTCGACTTTAGAGTTCTCTCCTCACACCAACTATCCTCCCAAAATTTCACTCTCCTACCGTCCCCCACCTCAAATCCCACTCCATCCTTAAATAAACTAGCAACTTGTATAATGCCCCTCCATGGGCTACAGCCGAACGGTCCCCTCGGCACCCGAATATCCCACCCAAACCTGGCTGCTATCACCTATCTCCATAAACTCCTCGACTCATTTCCAAATCTCCAAAGCCATTTACATAGGAGTGCTTTATTCATGCACTCCACTCTTCTTACTCCTGCCCCCTCCTTCCTTCTTCGGCAAGGTAACCCTATCCCATGAAACCATATGCATTCCTCCTCCTTCGTCCCCTTTCCTCCGTAGGAAATCTCTTTGAATTTTCTCCAGAGAAGCACTTATCCTTTTAGGCATGACCAGAATAGATGAAAAATGGATTAGAATACTTGCAAGGGAAGCCTTTATTAATGTTAATCGTTCTCCTTTTAATAAACATCTAGCCTTCCAACCAGACATCCTTTTCTTCATTCTATCCACCAAAGGGATCCAAACATCCTTCTGTTTATATGTTGCCCCAAGGAGTAGCCCCAGATATGTTGTTGAGAGTTTACCTTGCTTGCACTCTAAATCAGCCGCTAGGAGGTCCAAGTTTGGAACCTCCCCTACAGCAAACAAAGTGTTCTTGCCCAGGTTTAGATGCAGGCCAGATACCGCTTCAAAACATCGAAGCACACACCGAATCATCCTGATTTGTCTTTGAGAATTGTCACAGAAAATGATGGTATCATCTGCAAATTACAAATGGGAGACTACCAACCCTTCCCTCCCTGCAAAAAAACCTTCAAACATCCCCACCTCCACCGCCCTACCTAACATCCCTCCAAGAACACCCACCACCAACAGGAAAAGCAGGAGAGATAAAGGATCCCCTTGACGGATGCCTCTGCTGCACCCAAAAACGACGCCAAACTAATACACCTCCAAATCCACTGTCTCCATTTCACCCCAAAACCACATCTGCGCAAAACATACAAAAGGAATTCCCAGTTTACATGATCATAAGCCTTTTCCATATCCAATTTACAAAAAACCCCAGGATTGTCCTCCCGAATCCGGCCATTAATAAGCTCATTTGCGCATAACACACCATCCGCCATTGTTCTACCTTGCAAAAAAGCTCATTGCTCCTTAGAGACTATCCTTGGAAGAACTTCCTTAAGACGTATCACCAGACACTTAGATATTATTTTATAAGTGCTACCCACCAAGCTCACTAGCCTAAAATCAGACAGCTGATCCACTCCCTCTTTCTTTGGAATAAGAGCGATATAAGTGGCGTTGCTTCTCTTGTCTAGAAAGCATTTCTCATGGAAATCCTTAAACACCGACATAAGATCCCCCTTGATCACCTCCCAACACGAGTTATAAAATGCTATCATAAAGCCATCCGGCCCAGGGGCTTTGTCCCCTTCAAGAAGCCACATAGCCTTTTTTATCTCCTCCTCTTCAAAAACCCTCTCCAACCATTTTGCTTGGCCACTCCCTAACACGGGTAGATTTAAACCATCCACTTTTGGTCTTAGGGGATGGTCCTCAAGATATAAAACTCTAAAATATTCCTCCACATGATCCTGCATATGCTCATAATTATCAACCAATTGATCCCCAATTCTGAGACAATGGATATCATTCACTACTCTTCTGAGTAAAGCCATTCTGTGAAAAAATTTAGTATTGTTGTCCCCTTCCTTCAGCCATTGTACTCTAGAATTTTGACGCCACATAATCTCTTCCATCTCAAGAGTCCTCTCTAACTCCCTCTAAGCCTCCTTCCTAGCTAATAGGTCACTTGTGTCTAGCCCCTCTTCCCCTTCCTTCTTATCCCATCGAATAATATCCTCCATAGCTGATTTCTTTCTCAACTCAATTTTCTCAAAAACCTCCTTGTTTCATTCCCTAAGTTTGTCTCTCAAACCTTTTAGCTTCAGTCTAAATCTCTGACCCAGGGGTCCTTGAACTTCGAAACCATCCCACCATTCCTTGACTAACTCGACAAAGCCGAGATGACTAAGCCACATGTTTTGAAATTTGAACGGACGAGGCCCCGATTGGGGGAGTGTCCCTCCCCTCAATAAAATGAGAGCATGATCAGACCCCACTCTCGGAAGAACCTGAACAAACACAGGGGAGAAATAGTCTTCCCAGTCAGCGGTAATAAGAACGTGATCTAATTTACTAAGGGATGCCCTCTCCTAAAGATTAGACCACGTAAATCTAGCCCCTGCCATTGGAATATCCATAAGCTCATTCCTGTCAACAAATTCACAAAACTCATCCATTCCTCTCATTCTTCTTGTGGCATGGCTCCTATCCCCCAAGTACAAAACTTCATTAAAATCCCCCCCATACATTAGGGTAGATCTCTCCTACTTCTAATGGATTGAAGCTCAGCTAAGAAATCCTCCTGACCCACCCCGGATGAGGGTCCATATACTCCAGTAAAAAGCCATTGTTGATTCTCCCCCACCATAACAGCTATCATTGACACAAAGAACCTATCCACCCAATATTCACCTCACACTACCCGATCACTATTCCAGAATGTCAGAATCCTTCCTGCCGCTCCAACAAATGGCAAAGCTATCCAGTCCAGACGAGAAAAAAGACATAAACTACGCACAATGAATGTATCTATGCGCTCCATCTTAGTTTCTTGCAATATCACTATGTCCGAAACATGTCTACTCACCATTTCCCACACTAATCTCCTCCTGTCCAAACTCCCCAAACCCCTAACATTCCAAGAAATTACTTTGCACATCATCCAGTAACTGACCTCAGCCCTCTATTCCTCCTCCCAGACCCCTGCCCATCACTAGACCCCCCTTTCTTATATGTTAAGCCCCACTTTAGATTCTTCAATTCCCTTGACTCCTTCAACCTCTCACCCGACCCACTCTTTATGCATTGCCCATGATTGTGAATTGCCCTTTTTTCTAATTCTGCAAAAAATTCCCATGCCATGTGTTCCAGACCCTTGAAAGATAACCCCAGAGCCTCACTCACCTTGTCAATAGTCTTCAGAACCCAATCAAACACTGTCAACAGTGGTTCTTCCTCCAGACTCTGCTCAGGCCATTCTATTAGCGCCAGGCTCCTGTCATGCACCAACTTCACCAACTCTCCCACTAATCTATGGTATCCCACTGCATTAGATTGGACCCAAAGCCCATACTCCTCCCCTTCCCATACCCCTCCACCTTGGTCTTTCCGCCTATCAATATGATGGCTCTCCCCCAGCACACGCTCCTCTTCCTGATTCGTTACAGTCAAAATCTTGCCTATCTCCCCCAACCCCCCAGATTTCCTCATTCCTTCATATCCTATGAACCCAGTCAAGTTTGAATTGCAGGATATCCACTCCTCCCAGCTTCCGAAAATGGAGTTCACTGGACTTTGCCGTAACCACCTATCCATCAGTTCAGAAATCTCCCATCGATCGTGACCCTGAATAATTGGGACCCCATCAGAGCTTTGACAAGTTAATATGTCTAGCATCATTGTCGAAAGTATTGATATTACCAAATTTTTGTCATTATTTCACTAATATCAACACAATTTCGGTGTCAATTCGATGAAATTTTGTATTCCCCCAGTATTTCATTTTCCCACCCTATTTTTTTATTGATAAGGATAATTTTATTAAAAAAACAAACACAGAAACAGGGATGTACAAGGCATACACCCCTATACAAAGGGCAACACCCATATCTGAATATGAGTCCCTGTCGAAAACAACCCATTGCTGAAACTTAACCCCTTTTGAACACCAGCAGGTGAGACACCTAACTGAAAAGCAGCCCCATCTACCACCCCTTGATGTGGGATTTGATAAATTCGCTAAATTTTGAACTATGGTGAGAAGCATTGTTGAGGATGACTAATATACTATGGTTTCTGACTCTAAATTTGCAATTAATTTGGGAAAGATTAACTGTAACTTCTATTCAACATGCAAAGTACAATGATTCCATATGGTGCCACTTTATTTTGGTTCATAGTTGGACCCGACTGATGAAGTATTTCTATCAGTATTTTTAGGATAGATTTGGTGCTACCAAGTACTGTATTATATTTCAAGATGGTTCAAATCAGCTTTCAGCCCAAAGATAGATGTGCAAAGTACAATGCATGTGCATTCCTCATAGACCCAGCTGCCTTATTTTGGTCCATTTGGAAAGAGTAGAATGCACATAGATTTATAAATTTTGTTTGGGGTTGGGAGCTGATAATACATAACCCCAACATGATTTGATATTTTCTTGTAAATCCGTTCTTGCTTCTCTTCAATCTTCAAACACAAATAAAAAAAGTGTAAAAGTATTTCACAATCCCATCAACTCAATGAATGTTAATGAGTTCATTTAACAAGGGCCTGAATATTTCTATTTGGAAATGGAATGCACATCAAATCCTCTGTATCATTAAATATTATTTCAGTAACTGCACAAATTACACCAGTTACATAACATCTAGAACAGTTCACAATCCCAGCAACTCAGTGAATGCTAATATTTGTATCTTAACTTCTTCAAAAAAATATATTTGTATCTAAACAAGGAGTGGATATTTTTCCTCCAAAACAAAATGCACATCAAAATCCTTTGTATCCTAAAATATTATTTTTGATATTTTTGAAAATGGTTTTTAAAGCTACTTTTTTCTCAAATGAAATTTTTACCCACAGTCAACTTAATTTTTTAATGTTGTCACATTCTTAAGTCCTTATTAGTGAGACTTAATTTTCCTCAAGTCCCAAGGTACTGAAAATTAATTTAAAATAAATAAATAAATAAATAAATAAATATATATATATATATATATCTATATATATATATATATATATATATATATATATATATATATATA
>JAOXJP010245856.1:0-37150 GCA_025762735.1 Platanus orientalis | reverse complement strand
GGTCAGTGTCAGACCAATTTAAAGTGTCAGATGGGGTTTCATGTTTTTCTATTCACCTCATGTCTATAGAGTAAGGATCAAGATGGATTTATCATTGTTGCGTTTGGATTTGCAGAAACGTAAATGGCTTTGGGATTTGAACTGTCATATTGGAATCCACTAAAATAAAATCTGCTGTTTGGATAAACTTGCTGAGGCCCATTGAATTGGTGAGTTAAAAATTCTTCGACATCTTCACCGTTTCACTGGAGAAATTCGTCACTTATTGGTGGAAATATATGTGCAAGTTTGTCTCACAAGATCTAGGCCATCTGCAGAAAACTAAATTAGCAAGTTGAAAGGCTTCCTTCTCAGTCTCAAAAAGAGGAATTGGCATCCCACAAGGATATCAAATCAGCAAGAATGAACCATATTTTCTACTGTTGAATTCCACGGTGGATTTGGCAATTTCATTTCTGCCCTCTTATTACGTATCCAAACAGAAACACTATTTCCATCCCGCAATTCCATTTCTGCTCACCAATTGCACAAATCCAAATGCTTTTACTGTATTTCAGGAGGGCTCTGCATGTCTGTAATATTTTAATTCTTAGCTTGATTGTGTAAGTCACAAGATCGGTTGCATTTATTGGGACATAATCAGGGTAATCAAGTGAGGGCACCAGAGTATTGTAATAGGATTCTACTAAAGTAAATAGCAGTGGATGCACCACATAAAAAGTTAGATTTTGTAGAAAGCTGGGATACACCTCATGATTGCACACCAGAATATCAACTCTTTGAGCAATAGGCTCAACCCCAAAGTTCTGTTGGGATTCAAACCACATAGGAAGTTAGATTTTGTGTGGTAGGAAAGCTGGGATTAAATGTACACCTCATGATTGCAGACCAGAATATCAACTCTTTGAGCAACAGGCTTAACCCCCAAGTTCTGTTGTGATTCAAAATTTATGTAAATGAACTGCTTAGTTCATAAGACTTTTCCATTATGTCATTTTGCAAATTGGGATGTCTGTCTGTGATTCTCTGAAAACAATATTTTGGGTTAATCTTTTCTACTATAAGATCAATCATATATATTGGGACTTGAGAGAGTAATCATGTGGCCTACAAGTTGGCCCAACCGGTGCCCACCCATGACTTAACAAACTTTTACATGAAATGACATGGGTGATGCTTCTCTTAATTAGAAGCCAAGATTCTTCCAGAATTGAACCTTCTGATGTTAGTTGGCCAGTCTCAATAATAAAGCATGTCAGCATGAGGGCTTGTAAGTAGATGGATACTCCAATGGGCAAGAACAAGTTCTGTTACAAGTGATATTTGAAAAACAGTTAAAAGAGATTGAAGATGTAACATATTCCAAATGCCTTGATAGTTTGGAGCATGATATAAGTGATGCTAGAATCCCAATCCATACAATTATTTTAAGCTTTGGCATGGTGAGTACATCTGATGCAGACATAGTCAAGTGGTAATTGAATGTACCACCCCACAAGAGGACCAGGTTCAAATTGTATGTGCAACATGGGTAATTAGAGTCCTTTAGGTGGGTGGGACATCATTGTAATAAGGACTTTTGTGCCATCGGTTTTGTTGGTTTTTTAGTAGAGGGCATACTTTTGTAATAAGGTTGAAAAGCCAAGGGTCTTTTGGGTAAAATCAGGCAGGTCGACAGCTGCTATGTTTTTGTCCTTTTGTGGAATACAAAATCAACATAAGGGGCCAACACATGTGCTGGCTGACAGCCTTGGTATCCCCAAGGTTACAGAAGTTTTAAAGTTTAGGAAATTAGTTTTTAGCAGTCCAATAGTTTTTAGAAAGTCTTGAGTTACAAGTCTAGGAGTTATTTAGGAATTTCTATTTTTGGTCTATTTTTTACTTTCATAGTTTTGTAAGACTATTTAAAGGCACCCATCTATTGGAATTAAGACAATGAAGATGAATTTCTTTTTAAAACTGGCTTTGTTTCCTTGGGTACTGTATCCCTTCTATCCCCTTCCCCCTTCTTTGGGTAGTAGCCGTGAGCTCCTCCCCCCCCCTACTCTATTCCCTTCTTTTTTCTCTCCTCTCATTGGTGTAGCCACACGCTCCCCTAGGGTTTACCCTAGCTCTTCATCTTCTCCTATCTTCTATTCTCTTCTAATCTCTTCTTCTCTTCTCCATATCTCCTTGCTGCCATATCTCCAATCATCAACTCCGTCATTCCCTCTCATGTTGCTGCTAGAAATCAGACTTAAAGAGATACAATACAGCAGCTTTAAAGACCAATTCTAGGCAAAATTGCACCATCAAGTTGAAGGTATTCTAGTGGTTGTTTGATCAGGTTATCTTCCATAACTTGTGCTGCATATAAATCCAAATTCTCCTTTTAATGTTCTCTATCAAATTCTGTGCTCTGTCCTACACAATTGATTATTGTTTTGATAGTTAACCAAGTTTTCTAGGTACATATATAGCAGCAAAATCGCCCCCTATAAAATCCCCTTTCTTCCTATTTCTGTAGGGTTTTTCTCCCCATCATGTCCCATTTCTAAACCCTCATACCCCACTTCAATCCCCTTCTTCTTCCCTGAGTGGTTGATCAAAGTTTCCCCACTGTTTTATGCTTCTATGTACACTGCTTTAAAAAGACTGCTGACTAGTAAACCAACACTTTTATACTGGTCAGAAATGCCTCAAATTATGTATGGTGATCACTTATATAATCAATCTAAACATCTGTAAAATTTCGTTAAAATTATGACATGTCAGCAGGGGTATTTTGGTACTTTCATGGGCCTTACCTAAAAATTCCAGAAACCCTGAAACAGCCCCTTTTTTTCTTCCTTCTTTTCTGTTCTAAATTCTAATCCATCTTAACTTCTTCTATTTAACCCTATCCTCTGCCCCTTATATTTTCTAAAGTTTTTGATTAACTGGGTCAGTTTTTCTTGAATTCTTGGTTTAATTAAATCTGTCCTAAGCTTCCGCATTTGTAATTGGGTCTACATCAGCAAAATATACAAGTCTTGATTTCCCGACATCAGTTAGACATCGAAACTTGTCATATCCTGCATCATCTTATAACGAATGAATAGAAAGAGGAATGTGGTATCTAAATAGGACCAATAATGTGAGGATTTGTAATTGGGTGACGTAGCATTATGTTTGCACGAAGCAAACTTTCTCATCTCTATTTCTAAAGTTTGTGATTAATTGGTTTGTTTCTATTAAATTCTTGGTTTAATTAAATTAGTCCTAAGCTTCCACATCTGTAATTGGGCCTACATCAGCAAAATATACAAGCCTAGATTTCCCCACATTAGTAGGCATAGAAACTTGTTATATCCTGCATCAACATCTTAGAATGAATGACACCAGGAGAATCTTTATGGGAAGCTTCACTTAGATTCCCTTTTAGATTCAAAAAAACTTTCAAGAGGGAATCTAAAAAGTTGGTGTTACATATCATGGTAGGAGATAACATGCTTCCAACTCAAGTCACAAGTATGTCTGATACTCGAAACAAAAATAGATGGGCACCCTAGTGCACTTTTTTGACAGTGAAGATAAAATATGGCCCTTGTGTGTCTTATTACCTGAGTTCTCATGTCTTCGTAGAATTGAACCATCAGTTACACATAATTTGTCCCAAAAATTAGCTATATTGAAGAGTAAGGTAGGAGAAGCCATACGAACAAACACATACAAGTACAGAACAACTAGAATATGAAATAATGCTAGCACTTACTTGTCTGCCGTTCGAAGATTATGAAAAGCAGAAATCATATCTTTGCAAATCTGCACAAGAGAAACACCTCCAACGTCTCTTCTGGAAGCAGAATTCTCTTCAACACGATGTTGTAGGGATAAGTATGCCTGAAAGGGAACAACAACGAGAGAAAAATGTTGAACATCATGTGCATGTGAAAATAGAAGAAGAATACTATCTAAATTACTAATATGACAATCCTTTCTTAGGGAAGATGCGAAGATCCAGGTTTCCTTGGTTTTATAGATCAAGCTTGAAATGAAATGGTGTTTCAGGGAAACCCCAGCCACATATTTGTCTAAAGCTAAAATCCCTGAAAGGTCATCTCAAGGAGTGGCACATGGAGAACTTTGAGGTGGTTAAAGAAAAGAAATAGATGTGCATGAAGACGATTAAGGATATTGATATGGAGGATAATGAGTCCATCAATTTGGAAGATGAATGAATCGAAAGGAGTGGAAAAAAGAATTCCATGAAATATCTTTGAAGGAAGAAATATATTGGAAATGGAGATCGAAAATTAGATGGATGAAAGCAGGTAATAAGAATACAAATTTTAATCATAAATTGGAAAATACAAGGAAAAAGATCAATACTATCCAAGGATTGAGTGTGGAAAATCAGTGGATCACAAGGCTTCAGGACATAAGAGCGGACATAGAAAGATTCTACAGCCTCCTTTTCAAAGGCATCCCTGCAAACCTAATTTGGATGGCCTTCATTATAATAGCATCTCTAATTAGGAAAGGGAAAACTTGGAAAGGCCTTTCAAGGAGGCAGGAATAATGGAAGTTATTAAAAGATGAGAAGTGATAAGTCTCCAGAGCTAAATGGATTCACAATGTCTGTTTTTTCCAAAGATGTTGGATAACCATAAAAAAGGACTACATGAGAGTACGAAGAATTTTTCTAGATGGGAGTTAGATAAGAACATGCAAGCCTTCATAGCTTTGATCCCAAAAATAATGATGATAGGGACGTTAAGATTTTGGGTCAATTAGTCTCATTGGGAGTGCCTACAAAAATGCTAAAATTGGTCTTAGATTCAAGTATATCTCCTTCCCAAAGTGCTTTCGTCAATAAAAGACAAATCCTTGAGGGAAGTTTGGTGGTCAACAAGTGTCTTGGTGCTGAATAAAAGAGAAAAAAAAAGGGGGGAATTTTGTGTAGGCTCGACTTAGATAAGACCTATGATCATGTGAATTGGCACTTCTTGGATTAATGATAGAGGATTGCTGTTTTAAAATAATTATTCCTACTTGTCAAAAAAAAAAAAAATGTAGTCAACATACACTTCTATTGCAAGTGCCATAAGCATTCTGGAACTCATACCTTGGAAATACGAATTTTTGTTGTATGTTCCAAGAGTACATTACTATTTTTTTCTTATAAAAAATAGAAGAAAAAAAAGAGAGAACAGGGTTTGGAGCCAAATGGAAGAAATGGATCAAGTTGTGCATAGATATGGATCAATTCTCAGTGATGGTCATTTCTTGAACTCTAAGGACCTAAGAGGTTGAGAGAGGGTGGTCCGTTATCTTTGTTCCTGTTCATGATGGCTACTGAGGCGTTGAGTCGCATGATTAGGAGAGCAAAAGTGGTGCTCAGGGGTTTTGAAGTGGGTAATGAAGGGCTCATTATCTCACATCTCCAATTTGTGGACGATACCATGATTCTTTGTGATCCAAAGGTACAACAACTAGTTTTACACTATGTTTTGAGGTGTTTTGAGGCTGGTACAGGATTTAAAAGTAATTTGGTCAAGAACAAAATTAATGCAGTAGAGGAGGTGGAGAACATTATGATTTGGTTCTTGGGTGTTAATTGGCAAAAGTCTAAGCGAATTTGTTTAGGATTTGATGGTATAGCGAGTGGAAGGGAGGTTAGTTTTAGAAAGCCCCTCCACTTTCAAAAGGAGGTAGAATAATTTTAATCAAAAATTCCCTTTCAAGCATGCAGAATTACATGCTCTCCCCATTCACCATTCCAATTTCTGTGGCATCTAAATTAAAGAAATGTTTTAGAAACTTCTAGTGGAACGATAAAGAGGAAGCCAGAAAAATATACTTGGTAGATTGGGATTCAATGTGCCAGCTTTTGAAGGATGGAAGATTAGGGATTAAAAAAATTAAGGCAGCATAATCTGGCTCTCTTATGCAAATGGTTACAGCGCTTCGGAGAAGAAAGAGAGATCCTCTGGAGAAGAGTGGTGCTGTCTAAGTATGGCATGGATACCATTTGGGATCCCAAGAATTTTCGGAGAGACCATGGGTTGGGAATTTGAAAATCTATTGCCCAAGTCAAAAAGGAATTAAAAAAAAATCACATAAGATTGAAGTTGGGATCAAAAGAAGAGATCAGTTTTGGGAAGACATGGATTGAAGATACTCGGTTGAAAACTACCTTTAGTAATCTATATTCCACAACTGTGGATACAAATGGAACAATTGCCTCAAATTTTGATCCGAGCATTGGAGAGGAGAATAGGAACTTCTTGGGAGGTGGAGGAGTTGGCAAATCTTCTAAATAAATCAAGAATTGGACAGTAGAGCCACAGTTACCAAAGCAAGAAGCGAAAGTAGGAAATAATGCGAAAGCGAAAAGCAGGAAGCGAGGCTAACTAAATCCTTGGGATGCAAAAAACGAAAAAATGATAACAAAGTAAATAAATATAGTTATAGTCAAAAATTTCAAAACTACAATACTAAAGTGAATAAATTATCCAAAAATAAATAAATAAATAAAGTGAATAAACTTGAAGAAAGTACCCAAAAAAAACAAAAAGCTATACTATGTAAGTAAAAAAGAATCACATGTAAATCAATATGCAAACCATTTGTTGTTAGTATAGCCAACCATACCTTAGATTTTACTCTAGATAAGATTTTTTGTAGATAACTTACATCTTAGAGTCAAACTATAAAAGACCTTATATAAAAGCATTGGATTAAATCTTTTTTATTGGATTGGAATAAAATAATATAAACAATAAATTCAATATTAAAGCTTTTTTTTCCCTAAAAAATCATTACTAAATCTCATAGATAATATTTTATTAAATGCTTACAGCATAAGATTTACACCAAATAAATTACAATATTGTTTCTTGGATCATTTCTCAGTTAATTCTCCATACGTTTTCACTTGCTTCTCTAAAGGCTTCCACTCATTTCTCTACATAGCTTTCACTTGCTTCACCTTGCTTCCCACATTTGGGAAACGTGTTGCCCACTACTTGGGGAAGCGGAATGGAATTAGCTTCCCAAACGAGCGTTGCCTGCAACGAGTTTCCCACCTTGTACCAAGCTTCCTTACAACTATGGTTTGGACCAAAGATTAAAAAAAAAAAAAGGTAAAATTCCAATCAAGTCTTTTCATTAAGCTTTGGGACGATCATTTGGTTCCCCGTTTCCCCACAAGGGCATGTGATGCAAAGAAATTTCTTCAAAAGTGGCTTTCTTCCTTTGGAATTCCATCCTGGATAAAATTCTTACTATGGACCACTTGAAAATAATATGGTGGAATTTAACAAACAAATGTGTAATGTGTTATTCAGAGGATGAATCGGTAGACCACTTGTTTATGCATTATATATTCACTCATCAAATGTGGAACTCCTTCCTTGATCATATGGGCGTGATGCAGATTTTCCCGTATTTCTTAAAAGACTTGTTCGCCAACTAGTACCAAGCAACTGTGGATATCCGTAAAACGGTTTGGGATTATCTCCTAGAGCCCTTTGTTGGATGTGTGGAAGTGAAAGGGACAAAAGAATTTTTGAAAACAAAGTCGATAGTCTTGATGATCTTCGAGTCATTATTTTCAACTCCATTCATGACTAGAGTTTAATTAGGAAAGAGTACAACCTTGACCAGTGGTGTGTGTTGTGGTTAAGTGAGAATTCCATTTTCGTGAGATAGCTTGGATTTAGCCGGTTGTTTGGTTCACTCTATTTTTCCCTCCTTTTGATTTCTTTTTCTCAATTTGTCTTCACTAGACAAGTAAACCGGTTTGTCCATTTCCCTCTTCTCTTTAATGAATTTAATCTATCTTCATCAAAAAATATATTGTGAAATTTGGACATGACTTAAGTACTAGCTAAAGCTGAAAGGGGTACAAGTCCACAAGGGGATTTGTATATTTGGAGTTTTGTTTTGTGTTCATAAGTTTAAGTGCTTTATTCAGAAGTTGAGTCCTTTATTTAGTTTTCAAATGTGAAGTATTTAGTTCCTAAGTCTTGAATCATGGAGGTTTTGGAATAGTTTCTTTTTTCTTTTTCTTTTTTTTTGGCTTTTATAGTCGTGTAAGCAAAATTTTGACTAGAAGTTTGTACAATTGTTAGGATTTAGAAAGTGTTTATGTAAGGGAATTAGAAGCAAGTAGGGCTGCCAATGAGCCAAGCTAGCTTGGCTTGCCATGTGTTAAAGTTGACCTCAACTTTTAGGCTCAAGAGCAAAGCCTGAGCCTCAAGTCCAGCTTTTAAAGTTAAATGAACCTAACTCAAGCTAGTGTAGACTTGGATTGTGTTACGATCCCAAAGGTTAAGAACCTAGCCTAACAAGTTTCCATCAGTCCTAGGGATTTGGGCGTATTGGTTAGGTTCCTAACAATTGGTATCAGAGCCAACACCACATTTTAAGTTTGAGTCACAAAAGAGGCGACCTGTGAGAAGAAAACCTGGACCAAAGTGAGAGCCGCTACAGCGTGAAAAGGGCTACCTGAGTTAGAGTGAGAACCATCACAAAAAGGTGGAAAAGGCTACCTGACCAGAGTGAAAGCTGCCACAGGTGGAAATGGCTACTTAGATGAGAGGCCAGAGTGAGTGCCCCCATAGAGTGGGGCTGTCGGGACGTCAGCTACAGAGCGTGGTGGAATGTTACAATCCCAAAGGTTAAGAGTCTAGCCTAATGGGTTTCCATTAGTCCTAGGGCTTTTGGAGTATTGGTTAAGTTCCTAACAGCTTAGTTTAGATATCATATTTTATATAATTAAAATATATAATTTATTAAACCTCATACCAAGCTTTGTAGTTAGTATTCCATTTCAATCTTAATATTTTTGGGTTATAGGATTTTAAATCAGGGGCTTTGTCTACTTGCCAATTTGAGCTTATAAAGAATATTACAACTTGGGTTAGGTGAGCCAAGCTAACTGAGCTTGAGCCTAAAAAATTCTTCATGAGCTTAGCCGAGCCTAAGACAGGAAAATCCTTAATGAGCCTGAACCTAAGCCAAGATAAACAAAGCTTGGCTTAACTCAACTCGTTTACAATCCCAATACTAGGACTAGGAGTGTTTCCAAAATAGAAAAATAAATTTGTAAGCATAAGAAAAAATAAGTGTTCTTTCATTTTACTTAATTGAAAATCCTATTTAATTTTCTAGCTAGATGTTGCGAAGGCTTCTGTCTAGAGTGACCGAGTAATACATTGACTAGGTGGCAATAATTCCATCCTCTAGAAGCACTTGAATAGTTGAATTGGTTCTTATTCCAACACCATGACATCTATAGAGGTTAAGTGATTCTATTTCATATACATACATCCAGCCCTAAACTCTAGCATGGGGTGCCAACAAGTCGGGATGAGCCAAGCTGCAACGAGTTCAACTTGGGCTCGCTAACCCTGGGTTCCTTGGATGGGGATCCACTCGAGTCAACTAAACTTGACCAGGCCTAGAGCTCATCAAGTGCTTGGGATCTTCTCATTTAGGGGTCAGTTAGAATTTGGTGGAGATAGATAGATAGAGATAGACATTCATCAAAAATAAAAGATAGAGATACACCTTAATCTGATCTTACGACACGTTCCTTGGTCCCAAAACCATCTAGCCGACAAGCTGGCCAAATGGAGTATTGATAAGCACGAGATTTATGAAGGGGATTCTAGAACAGATACCAAATGTGATGGGTGTGGTTTTTGGGGTGTGATCTTGTATATTCTGTTGACAGTGAATTAACCAACTCTTCCAAAACCTTAAGGTATTATGAGATACAAGAATTTATATACTTCAACACCCCCCCCCTCAGGAGGAACACTATTCTCTCCTGGGAACACACTTGGGGAGACAAGCGCGAGTCCACTCATGTACACACAGGCACAACACTATATCCTGGAAAATACTTCCACCGGGATTCAAACTCGCAACCTAACATGCTCTAATACCATGTTGACAGTGAATTAACCAACTCTCCCAAAACCTTAAGGTGTTAGGAGATACAAGAATTAATATACTTCAATATATTCTTGTATCTTGTTCTTTTCTTCTGTTGTTGCATGTTTTTTTCCTGTTGTTGGCTGCTGCCTGTTCTCTTTTGTGCTTTTTTAATAAAATCTTGATCATTGCTCATTAAAAAAAAGATTAGATAGATAGATAGAGAGAGAGAGAGAGAGAGAGAGAGAGAATTGCTGCCGTAAGGAGAAGTTGGGGCACTTGCAGTGAAAAGGGAAGGATTGCAGCCTGAAATCACTGCATGAGGAAACCAATCATCCACTGTGGGGGTATTTTCAATGTGGGTTTTCATTCTCTCCTTGTTTTTAATTGCCATCTTTGATTTTCTTAAATGGTTTTCATATCAATATATCTTTGCAATCAAGAAGTTCATATTAAAAATTATATACATGTGTTTGACAATATTTTTAATTACTAACCAACTAATTTTATCATAAATTCTACTCTATAAATAATATTAAATATTTATATTAATAAATGGGCCAAGTCTGAACTGAGCTGAGCCTGCCCTAGCTAGGAAATGGATCATTTAGCTAAACCAAGGTTTCGCATATTCATTCTTAGGGGAAATGTCAGCACTTCAATAATCTCAGTTATAATTTTTATTAAAAAAAAACATATTATTAAATAATTTATATAAAAAAAAGTTAATGGTCAACCAATCCATTAATCGAGAAAATTGTTTTTTCCTCTTTTTCTCCTTTTTTTTATTTAATTTTATAACTCATATCCATGTATATAAATCAAATCTTTACATAGACATGTATTTGAGGTAAAACCATTACAGATATATAAGGAGAAACAACTTTAGCATAGAAAACTCCTTAAAAAAATGAACTACATTGATTACGCTTCCCCTCAATATATGCCATGTTGATCTAAAAAAACTCAAGTGAAGTTGTTGATTTCTCCAGAACTTGGAACAATCAACAACAAAAAAAAAAAAAGGTCTTTTATGGTCTTATGGTTGAAATGGGTGATTAGGGTTGGGGAAATCACATTCCAAGAGGGAAAAAAATAGTCTAATTTAAGTCTCAAACTAGGCTCATGAGCCTCTAGGCTGAGCTCAGGCTTTGCCAGTGAGGAGAAAAACTCTCTCAGCGCATTCACAGCCCTAACTCAAGCCCAACAGCCCTAATTTTTCATGCACACCTGCTGCTTGGCTCAAGGGCTGATCATTATTCATCAATTTTGGACTCAATACGGCTGTCTGACATTACAAGTTTTAAAATAAAAAACCAATAGGCACGATTACCATGAATAGCAACAGACCCAACATCAATAAACAAAAGATAGGACTGAAAGACATTTGGCTGCATGAGAAGGTCTAGCCTGGTGAGATTTAACTTGTATGAGTTTAACATTCTATATGCCACAGCAGAGTGAGGATAATGGCTCACTCTTAAACTGCTTTTTTTCCCGTTGGTGTTTCTTAGCTTTTTGAATGGTTCAACTTCAGCTCCTGCAAATAAAAGATTTCCCTCAATCTCTTGATGTTATGCTCACATGGTACTTTTTCTTTTCTATTGAGAACAAAAAACTTCCTGATGTGGGACAGCCTTTGAATAACTAGGTTGTTTTCTTTGGTTTAGGTTTGAGCGCTAAATTTGAATTGGAGGTTGAAATTTCCAGTTATTGGTTTTGGGTTGATTAAAAATCACTATATGATCAGTTTGATAGAGCTGAATTTTTGCTGAAAAGGTGAAGCTATGGAGTGCAGAAATAGTAGATGGAGTGGAGGGTGTTAATAGGTACAAGAAAATTGATTAATATTATCTAGAGTTTAGGGTCAAAGGTATTAAAATAGCGGCTTTGAGCTAGGACAAAAAGTATGATTAGAAGATGACAACAGAATTAAGGTTTAGGAAATGATAAACAGGGACATGGTTGGATGAGAGAGGTTAACATGGATTGCTGTTTGGATATTAGGATTCAATAATTGAAAAACGGATTGATTGGAGATAAGGGGAAATGGAGGATGGATGACCAGCTATAAAGAAGTAGTTTTGGAGAGATTTATAAAAACAAGAGAGAGAGAGAGAGAGAGGAGTTGTTGCACCTCATAAAAATCTGGTACTAGCATCTCACAAATTTAGAACAACAATTTGATAGAGTAGCATGTGATGCAGTGGCACTAACATGGCTTGAGAAGTTCCAACCTTTGTAGAAACCCAAGATCAAGAACAAATGATGCAAGAGGAAGACATAGTGCTGTCCACAAGATTTTTCCTTTTTTTTGTTTTAAGAATCATTTTAGTTGTTTTCTTTCTATTTTAGGAAGGTTATGGTAATGGGATTGATGTAATAAGGCCATATGAGCCATGGAGAGAGGTTAAAATTAAATTAGAATAGTTTAAAACTGTTTTTATGGTTTTTTAGGATTCTTTGAGAATTTTTCTGGGTTTTTTGGGTCGACCATACGAGGGAGGGACATTTTGGTCCAATTTTGAGTTTTTTTTTTTTTTATTATAAATAAGTCATAAAGACCTTGTGTACGATCAGATTATTGAATAGAAGAAGATTTTGAAGTTGTGCAGCTCGTGGAGTGCCTCTCTCTCTCTTACAACACTCACGGTTAATAGGTGATAAATATCTCTTCTCTCTCACTTATTTCTTCTTCTCCTCCTTCTTCCCCTATTGTGTAGCCCCTTCTAACCTTTTATTTTCTTCTAAAAATCCTTCTTCTCCTCCATAATTACTTCTTCATCACTTCTTTCTTTTCTTATCCCATTAATTTTTTCTTCCTTTCTTCTACACTTTCTTGAATTTTCTGGGTGCAGAATTTTTAAAACAATCACTAAAATCTAGATTTCTCTTAAACCACTCATTCAAACCTAATATCCTTATACCTAAACCAATCATCCCATACCAAGAACCCTAATTCTTAACCATAAATTCCACATTTTCTTGAAAATCCATTGTTCTTGATTTTGGACAGTTTTTTGGGGTTTTTTTTTATTTTTTGATTTTTCTTCTAAAGTTCTTCATCCACTTGATTCCAAACACTATTTTGATCATTCTTGGATCATCCCTCTTAAAGATTGTTTATTCTTTATATGTTTCTTAAATTTATTACATTTTTTTCAGCACTTTAAAATTCAAGAATCATTCTTTATTGATCTTTCCTGTACTTTTAGGCTTTTGGTTTAATTTTACTTGTTGTAAGAACTCATTCTTTGAATCTTACATCAGCATGACAAGAAAGTTGAGGAGTTGCAACTCAAAAAAACCCACAAGAGCTTCAATTAACTTGTATTACATCTCTTGAGGCTACAAAGTACATGTTATTACAAAGCAACGGCAGCAGCCCCTTTGCTGACTAAACCTCAGAAATTGCAACTCTCCTACTCACTCTAAAACTAAGACATTCTCCTACCTGCTATCCAGAATACACCATTCAACTTCATAATGGACAATGGTCAATAGTCCAATGCTGGAAATGTAGAGCTAATTAAGTGTTAAGGAATAAAAAAAGATATTGTATAATCCCTAGATCCTCATAGCAGACCCATTTAAAGACAAAGCAACTAAATGCATTTCACATTGGCTTTATATAATTACAATGCTTCTGAATATTTTACAAACAATACAAATTACCTGAAAACCATGTGCTAGAAGCAGTTGAGCTACTTCTGTGCTGATCTTTTTGACAATGCTTTTTGTGCTTGTTCCATTTGAAAAGCACTTCAAGACACCATCAAATGTAGCATCATCTGAACAACCATTCGACCTCCGAGTGCGAGTAGAAGGCTGCAATACATAAGATAAATAAATAAAGTTGTACTGTAATTACAGAGGACGGGGCTGGAAGAATTAACTTTAAACCGTGCTTGGCCAAATTTGGACTGAATATCTAGGTCTAGGGACCGCATACAGGCCAAGATATTTAGGCCAATAACTAATTAGACTGGGTCTGGACCCAGTTTGACTACCTTACTGGGCTTTATACCATATTATCCATGTGTTATATGAGAGAAATTTACATGCTGTAGAATATTGGAGAGCATGTATAAGATCAAGGCTACGAAATTTGGCAAACATTTGAGCATTTTCGAGATTTAATTTTGATTTCAGGAAATTTCAAATCTTTGATATTTAGAAATTTTGATCAATGTCTGTGAACTCTTATACAAACTTCCAAGGAATTTGGCATTTTGCGGTTTTGTCTCACTTTTGAGCAAAAAAAAAAAAAAACAGAATATTTGGAATATCTAATTGGAAGTACTTCTCCAAGGAGATAAATAATAAAGATTGATTTACAGTTGTTACAGAGCTGGCGTACCTTTGTAATGTACTTCCAAAAATACTGTAAAATTATTTCCAACTTCCATTTAGGTTCAGAAAAGACCTGCAAAACAAAGCTCCTCAAAGCTCAAGTGAGAAAGAGTATTGATTAAGTACACAAATCATGGTTAGAAACTTAGCACTAAAGTATGATAAGTAAGAAAACATGTTCGCCCAAATTAAAGAGCTACTTAGTCATAAAAGGTGCAAATGCTGGCATTCACAGAATCAAAATGAATATAAAGCAACCACAGATTAAACAGGAATTGATTTTGCCATATGGATTTAACCTCAGTTAAAATGGAGACACTTCTTGAAACTGCCACTTAGGAACATTAATTATGGAATTTATTGACATTAGACTTCGTTTAAAAATAGTGATGTTGATGCACCCCAATACGAAGACATTAGTACAAGATTAAGTTATTAATATGATTACATTACCTTAGGTTAGCAAAATACCTCAACAATTTTTTTTATATGCATAGTCAGCTTGATTTGTGAATTGTGATTCATAGGCTGGTTGACTGACAGATTTTCATAGCATGATGGTTGAAACAATTGAGGAATTAGAGTCAATTTATCCTATTCCTTTGTCCATATGTTTTCTAATAATTTCTTTTTCCTCTTTTCAAATTTCTGGGTCTTCTTCAGTCTTCACAATTCATTTTTGTAATATTGGACGATTTAGCCTCGTGTACAACCAAGTTTAATTAGTTCTAGTTTTAGATCACACAATCAAGTATCAACTATGCCTTATTCCAATTACATGGGTCGGCTACATGACCAAGTTGTTGATGTAAGCACTCTTGCGTTTTTTCTGTTATTTTATGCGTTCTTGTTACTATCTATTCAATTCTTTCCCCCACTTTAAATTTACATATTTCCTCTTCTTTTTTTTTTTTCTCTATCATATATCTGGTCCTCTCCTTGTTTATCAAATTTATGGACATATCATTGGCGCTGGCTTCTTTGATACTTGCTGTAAGAAGTGGGGGCATTATTATTTCTTTCCAGGTGAGTATTTTAAGAAGATGGTGTTCTTGCACACCACTTGACTCTTGCACTAGCATCTCTATCACGTCTAATATGCTTCAAAGTTCAATCTTTGTGGTAGCCTGCATGGTTACTCAGATTTGCTATTAAACTCAACACAATTTTTATTCATTTCAATAACAGGTTCTGTAGAGGGTAAAAAAACATCCATCATTCACAAGCCGACATGTGGCACCATCAAGCTGGATCAATCTGCAACTCGATTCGGTCTAACCCAAACCAAATAACATCGGTTCAAGTCCCATGCAGGAAACCAACTCTATAGACGTCCATGCACACCAAATACATGCAAAGGCACAGCTTGGCACGTCAAGCCACGTGATCCAACCTACTAACGGCTTCACGGACTTATCTTTCAAAGTCACGATTCAGTAAGACTTGCTCAAAAAGGTCAACTAGAAGCCTTATCAAAACAAATTGATACATTCAAATAAAGAGTCCATCAGATAAGATCTTATTTCCCCACGATTCATTCAATAGACAAATCCATAATCCCACAAAACAAGGGATTGGATGCTTGTCGAACTCTATAAAAAAGGTACGATGTTCATCCTCTAGTAGCTCTTGAAAAACCTCAAACTCTTATCTCTGTAAAACCCTGCTAACTTGACTGTCGATGTCTTTGGCAGGTACCAACCCTTGGAGTTTGAACCAGCAAGAAGATCATCTGGAAACGTCATCAGCTCAACCAACCGAAGAAAACCCAAGGATTAATCTATTTGACTATGTGGAGGAATTTCACCCCCCACAGTTTGGCATCATGTGTGGGAACATTTGCTAAAGAAAGGTAGTCTCTATCATGGCTCCAAAAAGAACTACTACTCGTCCAAGCACCAATGCTGTCCCAGAAGAGCAGCACCAAGAAACAAACGTTTCCCCTCAAATGATAGCGATCTTGGCACAAATAGAAGAATTCTAGCAGCAGTTCAAGGACCAAAGAGAGGAGTATTTACGAGATATAGAGAAACTGGCTTAGGAAAATAATGTCCTGATGGCAAGTCTTCCACCTCTAGGAGACCAAGGAAAATCCTAACCAGCATCAACAACCCCCTCACTCTCATACCAATCGGCAAGAGAAAGAATGCCAACATGAAGTGAAGGCATCCAGCATCCTCTCATCCTGTTGAAGGTACTTCCAACCACAAGAAGGTCTTGAAAGAAGATATCAAGTCCCTGGACAAGCAATTGGAGGAACTCAACCTACGTTCTAATGCCCCTTGAAATCAGACTGCTCAATAGATAGTGCAGAACGTGATTAGAAACCTCAACAAGTCTCCATTTGGTTCTCACATCATGAACCAGACGATTCCTAGGCATTTTACTATGTCTAATTTCACCAGCTATGATGGATCCACAGATTTAGTGACACATCTACACCATTATCAACAAATAATGACTATATAGCAACACAGCGACGCACTAATATGCAGAGTGTTCCCTTCTAGCCAACGAGGGGTGGCCTTGGAGTGGTTTCATGAACTACCATCTTCGAGCATTATCAGTTACCATCAGCTGTGTCTCTTTTATCACAAACTTTGTCCAAGGAAGACCACAAAAGAAGGATATTGACGCTCTCTTCAACATGAAGGGAAGCAATGAACCACTAAGAGCATACACACGGAGATTCCAGGCTGAGATGCTTCACATTGAAGGTTGTGACGAAAAGATGGCCGCTATAGCATACAAGAGAGGCTTATCTCACTCCAACAATATGCACCAATCTCTCACAAAGACACCGGCCGAAGACATGACCAGCCTCCTCACCTGAGCTAAAAAAATATGCCAAACTGAAGGATGAGACCCCTACACAAGGGACAACCATGATCGAAGCATCAAAGGATCTCCAAACAATGCTCAACCCTGCAAAGGACCAACATCAGAGTAGCCAGAGCAAAAAGATGAAGAATGAGGGCAAGTCTCCGTGAGAACTCACACCCCTCAACATGCCAATCCAAGCCATTCTATAATGCATCGAAAATCCATACTTGAAATGGCCAAAGCCAATGAAAAGTGAACCCAACGCAAAGGATCAATCCAGGCATTGTGTCTACCATAAGGCCAAAGGACACAGGACTAAAGAGTGCAAGACAGTCTACCTCTACAACTTGAAGACCTCATCAAGCGAGGATATCTCAAAGCCTACTTCATTGATTGTCACCAATAGGGAGCATGACCTACCTAAGAAGAAAGGCCCTCTCCAAAACAAGTGGCTAACACTCAACAACAAGTAGCTGAACCGGTTATACATATTATCCAGGGAGGCCCTCGAGATGAAGCAACTACTAAAGTTGCCCTCACAAGTCATCACTAAAAGGCGGTGTAAGAACGCCAATTGTACCACAGATCTAAGTCAACCAAAATGGTGGCAGAACCATCCTTGCTGACACATCATGGGTTGATCACCTTCTCCAACTAAGACTTGGAAAATCTGCACTGTCTACATGATGATGCTTTGCTTATCTCCCCCAAAATCTCCAACTGGTTTGAAGAACCATGGTCGACACAGGCAACTCGGTAGACATTCTATTCTACTCAGCTTTCCATTAGATGAATTTGAAAAAGTCTGACCTGGAACCATACTCTTCCCCTTTGGTTGGTTTTGATAGGCAGCTCACCCTAGCCATGGGATAGATAAAGTTACCAGTATCTCTCGAATCAGTCACTCTAATGATAGTGGATACACCTTCTCTATATAATGCAATCTTAGGAAGGGGTTGGATTCCCTGAGTTAGCGTGAGCCTTGTACACTAGGTCGCCCTTTTTTTTCGTTTTTAGGAAGGGGTTGGATTCATAAAATAAAGATAGTCCCTTCCACTTATCATTAATGTCTGCAGTTTCCTACACCGAAAGAACTAATGGAAGTCCGTGGAGGTCAAGCATTAACCCGAAAATGTTATGCTCTTGCGATGAAGACATAGTAGCCACAACATACTCCCTTAGATCAATAGCAATCACAACATGGGCCCCTAAATGTACACCACAGGGGTTTACAGGCCTCCACAACAGAAGAACTTGAAGAAGTAATACTAAACTCTGAAAAGCAAGACCATGTCAATCAAATCAAAGAAAAACAATTTGAAAGATTTAGATGACAACTCTCTCACTTCCCAAGAAGCAACGACATATTCGCATATTCTCCAGAAAAAATGTAAAGGGTATATCCAGAGTCAGAAGTCATGACCCACAAGTTAAGTGTTGATCCATCCTGTCCACCAATGAAGTAAAAACAAAAAAGATTCACTCCAGCACGAAACCTTATCATCAAGGAAGAAGTTCAAAATCTTCTATAGGCTGGGTCAATTCGTGAGGTTCAGTACCCCAAATGGCTAGCCAACGTAATATTGGTGCCCAAAAAGAACGGTAAATGGAGAGTATGTGTGAACTACACCAACCTCAACAAAGTATGTCCCAAAGACAGTTTTCCACTTCAAAAAATTAACTAACTCGTAGATACCACAGCTGGTCATGAAATCTTATCATTCATGGATGCATATTCTGGGTATAATTAGATCATTATGCATTCATCCGATCAGAAGAAAACATCATTCATCACAAAGCAAGGATTGTACTGCTATCGGGCAAGGTTTAAAATCTTGTTATCGCGTCCCGTATCGCAGCTTGGGGAAACGGAGACATCTCACGTATCGCAGTTTATCACGGGAAGATGGCGTAAGAAACTAGGAAACGGTGAGAAACGGAAAAAAAACTAATCATATGAAGGAATTTTGTTATAAAACTTCAGGAATTGATAGAATAAACACTAATACACACTTAGAAATCATTAAATATAGGAAACAACCATCTATGATAGTTGGGAGAACCGTCACCCTTATGACATACGGTGTCACCTATGAAATCTATGGAAACACTATGTAAACCTTGGAATTTTTTAATGAAACTTCAGGAAATGTTATAATAAACATCATTAAACACTTATAAACCATTACACTTCATTACACACTTAAGTATCAATAGGGAATCGGTACCCTCATGACACTCATTATCGTGCATGTGTAGAATTTTAAGCGTTAGAGGTTAATAAATAACACTACACATTGCAAAATAAGGCTACAAATCCACATGCATAAAACATAATCAATTATATAAATGTATAATTGAAATAATAATGTCATTCTCATTCATTGATAATGCAAAGTATTATAAAAATAAACTACAACTGTGAAACTGGAAAAATATAATACAGTAAGATGAAGAATAGTACTAGTGCCAAGACTCAAGACTGCTTCCAAGTTCTAACTTCCAACCAGCTTAATCCTCATCAATATCACATAGAGTTTCAGGGTGGCTGATAATCATCATGGCTATACCTGTTATAATATGGTAGATATTGTTCTTGTGGTTGCTCTTGATATTGACACTGCTCTTTTATTAAGTGGCAATAATCCTGTCATGACTCATGAGATAGATGGATTATGCTATGCCTGATAGTCACAAACGTATCTCTCGTATATAGTATCATTTATTCTCGAGAGCATCTCATATCATGGAAAACCGGACGCTACATACTAAGGATGAGAAGTTGTAATAAAAGAACCCCGATGGTTCCGACGGAGCCAAGGGGCCAAACCCTCCTGATCATATGATAATGATGTGGATGCGGTAACAAAACTGGGTCTACCAACTGCAAGTGGGAATTTGAAGTCTATGTACTACTGCTATTGCTGACTAGGTTCAAAACCAAAGATAGAATCAACCCACGATCCCTCCTAATTATATATACTAGTAGACTGAGGATGTTAAGGAAACTAAGGGTATTGAGGGTGAGGGTGCTACCAAAAAGAAGCCCCATTGAGGCTCATGCTATCAACCTTGCTAATATATCAGTTGTGTGATGCAAAGAACTACTCCCCCTCTCCCGATGTTTTCTAGTCCTCTTGGACCTACCCCATTGACTCTCACCCCTTCGCTCATAATAAGATGGAAACTGAGGTATGCATGAACATGAACCATGGTGTGTATCTTGAGTGGAATGGTGACTCATCCCACCACCACCATATGGTCTCTGTGTCATACCAACACCACTATCCCCTCCATCATCATCACTATCCTCATCCTCATCCTCCACCTCCTCATCATCATCACCTCCATCACCTCCTCCTCCTCCATCATCATCATCATCACCTCCTCTTCCTCCATCATCATCACCATCTCCATATCATCATCATCACCATCACCATCTCCATCTCCATCTCCATCACCATCACCATCACCATCACCACTATCTCCAACATTTGAAGAGCTAGCACTCATATACTCATCATCAACTAATCCACCCGCAACTTGGGGATTTGGCCGGGGCTGGATCTGTTACTATGTATACATAAATTCATCTACATTTATTCCCATTTGATTTGCTATCTAAGAGTTCGGTCGTCCACCTTCCTCGTCCAATACTGGCTCTCCGGTCTCCTTAACTCACTCATACAATGGATCCCCCTCATCTCTCTCGTCGTAGAAAACCTCCGTAAGATTGATGGGACCAGTGTATTCTTCAATATTTTGTTATTTTCTGTTTGTTTCATTCTAAAATGCAAGTTGTAATGGACAAAAACAAGTTTTTGAAGCTTTTCATGTACAAGTCTATTTCGTCTTTTAGAGTGGATGAGGTTGAATGTGCTCCAGTTCCTCTTGCAACCGGAGGAAGATGCGGTCTAAGATAAGATATGAATGTCAATCCTCCTTAGGTTGGGTGTTTGTGACACATGCAACACCCACCACTCAACTGCAAAAGAAAAAGAAAAAAACTTGTATAAGTAATTGTTAGCTGCGACCTTTATTAAATTTCTATAAAAAATGACATAAAATTATCAACAGTTGTCATCTTTCGTCCCGCCCACGTAGTATCTCGCAAAAAAGACCCATTTGGATCCCTAAAGTACTTTATCAGAAATTAGAAGGCTCCAAAAGTCAGTAAACTAAATTATATAGTGGAAAAAAATAAAAATAGTGTTAGTGATAATTGCGGTTACCTCTATAAGAGCATCTGCCTATCTGTTGGGATCAGGCTCAAGCTTCGCAATGACAGTTTGTACAGACTCCAACAAATTTGAATCCATTCCAATATCATAGTAGTATTGGTATTGAAGATTTAGATAGTATGCTGAAAATTTAAAAAATATATAACATTTCAAAACCTAACCTTAACCAATAATCAAATAAATATAAGTTAAGCAAAATAAAATAACTTACCAACCAGATGTAGTGGGTGGATAAAAATCTTCGTCCATCGACTATTAATGATCTTTATGTAGTTTTTGTGACTTCTTAGGGCAGCTGCTTTAATTACTTCTTTCATTAACCGGTGAACTCATAAAGGTATTCCATGATTGGTTTTTTATCCCCATCAACCATCCTTAAAACTCTCACCATTGGCTCTAATATGTTCACTACTGTGCAACATCGATCCTAGAATGAATGATTACACACAATTGATTCGACTAATCATCCTACCACACTATTACTCTCCCTATAATCATACCACAAGGATGAAGAATGCAATTGCTTTAAGCCAACCTTTTTGTATAGGATACTCTACAATGCTATATAGTTGGTCGCAAAACATGTAACACCTGGCTGCACAATATCACATCTACATCTCTCTCTCATCATCGCCAAGACATACCCATGGTTATATATGAAGGTGGCAATTGTCCTAGCCTCTTTTACTACCATCTTTACAACATCTTTTTTTCTCGTGTCATTAAGCATGAGGTCTATGCAATGGGCTACACATAAGATTCAAAATAGATTATATTTTTTCATTAACTTTCCTCTAGCTTTCTTGAAATTGCTGCCATTATCTGTAACAATTTGGACCACATTTTCTTTGTCGATCTCCTTAATGACATCCTCTAACAAGCCACATATATATATATAGTTCTTGATAGCATTAAATGCCTCCACAGATTTCAAAAACATGGTAACGCCATCATAATAAATCATCAAATCGATGATTGACTGTCTCGTAGGACCAATCCAACCATCACACACGATAATCACCTCAAACTCTGAACATTTTTTCTTCAATACACCAATATAATCATCAAGGAGTTTCTTCGCATGGTCCAAATACTTCCCCATCACCTCATATGCAATGGGTGCCTTTACACCTAACCCTGCCTTTGCCGCCTCATCTATAAAATTCTGAAAGAGAGGCCCTATAGTTGCATTGGCTACAATTCCATGAAAGAATGAGAATTTTGAATTTTCTTGGCCCACCTTTTGTCTCATATTCCCCCACATTTCTTTTATCCTTCTCTATTTGTGTTCCTGGGAAGGGCACAAATCAAGATAAATGGGAACAAGGGTAAAATCATCCCTCATACTAACAGCTCGACTAATCTCATGACTTCCACCACCACCACCACTGGACCTGCTCCACCACCTACTACTACTGCTACGACCAACACCAACACCCTTACTAAATCTCCTACTACCACTGTCCCCTCCCTCATACGCAAAAGGCCCAAAATCAGGCCTATAAAGAGTGCATACATTGAAGCTTCTCTCTCTCATGTTGATCTTCCAAGCTTGCCCTCACTGCAAGTTTATACTGTTTCTTTTGCACTTTTGTCTCACAATTAGATGGATATTGTATTTCATCATCATCATCATCATTATCCACATCTACATATCCTTATGTGGTTTCTCGCAATGTTGCATCCCTATCAATCCTTTTCCTTTTACCCACATCTTTCTCTATTAAGTGATCACTCATTTATCTCCTAATTAGGGTGGAACTTTCTCACAATACAATACCCCTCTATGTTGCCCACTGACTAGATGTTTCGGTCGAGTAATCAATGCATCTCTTTCCCACAATAATTACATTTTGTTTTTCTTATATCCCCCTCAATCATAGTGCAATGCTGCCACCCAACACCCTCCTCTTGGATATACGACCGATGAAGCATATTCGAAATCTTGTAAATAAATAAGAAACTATATAAATAAATTTACAATATAATATATGTAGCTAAATAGGACATAGAGTTCAAAATGTTCTACACTTCTACGCGTTTGGTGTAATTTTCTGATTTTTTTAAATTAAAATAAAAATTATTAATTTTTTATAAAAAAAATTGTTAATTTTTTATAAAAAAAATTATTAATTTTTTATAAAAAATTAAAATATACAAAAAACATAGTAGAATTAAGAGAAACATATTTGTATGTTTCAATATATTCAAATATGTTTTTTGAATTTTTTCTTATTTTTTGGCATTTTGGGGAATTTTTATTTTTTAATTATTAAATAAATACAAAAAATATATTATTTTCAAAAATCTACCAAATTGATATATTATGTGCAAAACGGGTTGTAGTATGTCCTATAAAAAAAATTAGACCAAACAATGCTCATGTCATCTATTTTTTTGAATTTTCTTTAATTTATTTATTTTTTCAAAAATTAAATAAACAGTTTTTTCCGAAAATTATTGTTTTTCCATGAACATGTAGATCTATCACAAATGTATAACATATAAAAAATCTACAAGGATTATAGCAGAAATCGAAAGATTATCGGAGTTTTTGATGAAATGGGGTTTCGACTTCGATCTTTTTATCTGGCTCAAATGAAGCTTTTTAATCAAAATGGACTCAAGGGAGTCCTAGATTTTTTAGGGATTTTTAAGTCTATGATATAGGAGGGGGGTTTCAGCTGCGAGATGTGATACACCCTCTCCCAATAATTTAACACAAAAATGCCCTTAAACTTCCCACATATCATGAGACACGTACGAGATTTTGAACCATGCTATCGGGTCAGCAATTTTGGCTTGAAAAATACAGGAGCCACTTATTAGAGGCTCGTCAACAATATTTTCAAAGATCACATTGGCACTAACATAAAAGTCTACGTAAATGACATGCTAGTAAAAAGCCAACACAAAGAATACCATATCTTCCACCTCTCAAAAGCATTCCAGTTGCTCAAAAAATCAGATGAAACTCAATCCTGCAAAATGCACTTTCGGGGTATCCTCAGGAAAGTTCCTAGGGTAGGTCACACAAAGGAGGATAGAAGCTAATCTAACTCAAATCAAAGCATTGATCAAGATGTCTTCTACTAACATCAAGGAAGTACAAAGACTCACTGGAAGGATAACAGCCTTAAATAGGTTCATCTCCAAGTTCAGTGACAAATGCAAGCCCTTCTTCCAACTTTTGAAGGCAAACAAAATATTCGAATGGAACAAAGACTGTAAAGCAGCATTCCAACAGCTAAAACAATATCTTGGTTTTCTTCGACTACTCTCAAAGCCTCAACCAGGAGAGAAATTATTACTCTACATCACTGTCCCACCAGTAGCAATCAGTTCAATCTTATTGAGAGACAATGGAGGTCATAAACCTATCTACTACACCAGTAAAACTCTTCTTGATGCTAAGACACGTTACACTCATTTAGAGAAGGTGGCACTCGCCCTGGTAAGTGTTTCACACAAGCTGCATCCATATTTTCAGGCACACACCATCGTTATCATCACAAGTCTCCCAATCAAAACAGTCCTATCCAAAATGGAGTTATCAAGGAGAATCAACAAATGGGCTATAGAACTTGGGGAATTTGATATCCAATATCAAACCCAGAACAGCCCAAAAAGGTCAAGTCGTTGCCGATTTCCTAGTTGAATTCACACCAGAGCTAGCTGACTATGTCTAGAAGAAAATTCACTTCCAACCTGGAAATTATATGTAGATGGAGCCTCCAATGCAAAAGGAGCAGGAGCAGGGGTCGGACTCATAACCCTGGAAGGAGACACCTTGGAACAAGCCATAACATTGGGATTTTTAGCCTCCAACGAGGCAGAATACAAAGCTATTCTCGCAGGCTTACAACTAACCCAACATCTCAGAGCCAAGCACTTAGTCATCCACAGAGACTTACAACTTGTAGTCAAGCAAGTAGAAGAATACGAAGCCAGTGATCCAAGAATGGCTTCCTACCTTGAGATGGTATAATCCGAACTCAAGAAATTTCATCGTGTAGAGTTGCAACAACTCCCACGGGAGCACAATTGTCATGCAAATGCTTACCAGCCCAGCCTTAACACTATAAGCCAACAAGGAACGAGATATACCAGTCATGAATCTTCCAAAACCAAGTATCTCACAAAGCGAGAAACAAGATCATGTTCAACAAGTTGAATCAAAACCTACTTGGATGGAACCCATTATGCAATATCTACAGCACAGAATCCGACCCAAGGGAGACAAAGAATTAAAAAAGCTTAGGTATGTCATTGTCAACAATCAACTATATAAGAGATCCTACAATAGGCCTTATTTCAAATGCTTAGGGCCCGAGCAAACCCAATATGTCCTCGAAGAGATTCATGAGGGAGTGGGAGCATACAGCAATCACGCTGGGGAAAGGTCCCTGGCCCACAAAGCAATAACACAAAGCTATTATTGACCGTACATGTAAAAGGACACACAGCAATTCGTCAAGAAATGCGACAAGTGTCAAAGATTTACACTAATGACTCATCAGCCAGCACAAAAACTCAAGCCCTTCATCAGTCCATGGCCCTTCATGCAATGGGGAATGGACATTGTTGGGCCATTGCCTAAGGCTCCAGCCTCTAGGTTAAAGGCAATATATCCTAGTGGCGACTAACTACTTCACCAAGTAGATAGAAGTAGAAGCCTATTCCAGGATGAGGGAAGCAGAACTCAGGAGTTTTGTTTGGAAACACATCATATGCAGGTTCAGCATTCCTAGAGCCTTTGTCACCAATAATAACAAACCATTTGATGGCAAGCAGTTCAAAAATTTATGTAAAAAATACAACATTAGCAACCATTATTCCACTCCAAGGTAACCACAAGCTAATGGCTAGGCAAAGGTGTCCAACAAGACAATCTTGGACAATTTCATGCAGTGTTTGGAAAAAGCAAAGGGAAAATGGGCCAAAGAATTGCTAGGAGTACTCTAAGCAATCTCAACATCCCAAATTTGTTTAGATGTCTCAAGAAATAGGTAGTTACCACTAATGTCAAGCTCCATGGAATGAACCAACCATTCCATAGTAGAATTCTCCGCATTCCACTTGACATATTCGAAATCTTCAAGCTTAGAAGCCTTCACAATGCTAGTCAAATATCCAAGTTTCCCTTTGCTTCCTATATGTAGCATAGCAAACTTGGACCATGCCAAGTAGTCGTTGCCATTAAACTTAACTGCAATAATTTGGAAGGGGGGTCTCCATGAGCACCTACACCTTCATCTCATCTACCCAAAACAGTGGAGCTTCAACTTACCTAAAACATGATGTCTGTTGTCCCCTACTTCTTACCAAAGAAAGTAACCAACACACAAAGAACCAATCTTCAACCTTTAGCTAAATAGCAACCAGCACCATTTAACTAAAGTAAAACACTACTATAAATGTTGCAAATCACTTCCACAATGGACTAGACCGTCCTTGCTGTCAAAACACACCTCTTGTAGCCTTCAAACACGCACCGCAGGAAGAACATACTACAAAGCTCAAGTACTATGTCAATCAAGATCCCACATCAAGCATTGACCAGTAATAGGATTTATATTGTCCTATTTTCAAGCTATTAGGGTTCCACAACCCTCAGATCTAACAAATGAAGAAATGCATAGAAGATACACATACTTGGAATGTTAAAAAACTTTGTAAATTAACAAGCATAGCCTTGAACTAGAGTAAATGGCATCACACAAGGTAGGCACACCATGGATCAAAATATCGGGATCGGGCTTGGGATTGGACATTGGCGATCCCGATCCAACCCAGGTATTGATCAAGCAATCCTTCAATGGATCGGCCAATCCTATGGGGATCATCCTAAAAAAATTCAAAATAAAAAAAAAATCAGAAAATGTCTAATATTATTTAAAGACTTCCTACATTAATTTAAATATATAGATATATATATGTAGCATGTTACATGTATAACAGTCTAAGTGTTCAATAGATGTAGATGAGAATCTGAAATATTGAATAGATAACAAAAATGCAATTTTCACTTAATTACTTGAAGCATAAAAACATTTTACATGTTTTAAATCATATATAAATAATGACAACATACTAAAGAATGTCAGACTGTGAGATGTCACCATCGCCACCATGAATGTCATGGTGGATCAAGAGGATTGGAATTAGAAGAATGATAGTTGTTGCAATCGTGGTACTGTTGCTCAACCTCATAAGACTGGGTCTAGTGGTGACTCTGATCATAATTGAAGTAAGATATTAAGTCTCCAGCAGAGTCCACTTCTTGATGAGGCTCTTTACATAAAGATGGTGGTGGAAGCTGATGCCACGTAAATGGGGGCTACTCAAAAGGTGGGGGTACGAATGAGTCTGAGTCTGACCGTGGCTGTGTATTAGAATCACATGAAGAACTCCCATGCTCATGTCAATGTCACTTGAGCACTCCCATAAGTGATTGTGAGGCATCACTCTCAAATCGAAACATTGCATTAGAAGAAGATGATGCATCGTGCGTCGACATCTATTGCCCATAAAACCCATACAATCCAAAAGTCTCATACCCATAGTAGTACCCATAATCATACCCTCCATACTATGTCTGTCCATCATAATGTTGGGTACGTGTGGGCAGCTGAGACTAGGACCCACTGCCTCTTCATAGGTCGACTACCATGGTGTGTCCTACATGGAAATATATTGATCGTCATAGCCTGTAAAACTGCAAAAGGTAGAAGAGCAAGCTTCACCCTCACCCATGCTAGTGGCACCAGCTGCATCATCAATTCCATCATCAAAACTCTACTCATCACTCTCCACTATCGTTGCATGCTCCTAGACCACATCAGGATCCCTCTTATCCAATGCACCACCAACATTTGGTCTCGGATTTAAAAAGAATGCATGCATATCCCAATAGCTCTCGTCAAAATCTTAATCGTCTCCACCCTCAACATCCACGGTCGATTGCAGTCATCCCTCAATCTAGTTTATACTTTGTTCATCAAGTAACGGCTCCTCATGGATCCAAGTATCCAATACATCATCATCCTGAAAGATGTGGTTAGGATCTATGAGATTGTAGTAGACATCATCTTGTGCCTATCAATTACATTTCAAACCTTCAAGTGCATATTGTAATGAATGTATACCAATTTATGTAGGTTCAACATCTTCAGTCTATTCCTATGCCTTGAATGTATCAAAGAAAATATGTTCCAATTTCTCACACCTAGAAGATGATGTTGTCTAAGGACTTTGATGGCAATGTCATTAAGATCGACTATACTATCCCCATACAAGTCTCACCACTCATATGTAGTAAAAAGGGTTGAACATGTCATATTTTTACAAAAAACAACACTCAATTCTTCTTACTTACATATTATTGGTATACATGCAGGTTTGACAATTCTTCATAGCATTATTCGTGAGTCTTAACCAAAATCATTCTTCTATGTCCATAAATTTTTTCTACTATAAACAATATTTAAATTTCTTTGTTAGATTTTTGTTGAGAATATGCATATAAAAATGTGGCATGCCATGATCCCAATCAAAAGTAACAAATTACTTGTCCCCTGGCAGCTTCCTCTTTGTCCTCGTCTCTCTTCTTTGCAATTTCTCAATCATTATAATAGAATATCATATTCAAAAAGTATGTTCCAAATAAAATTACACAGTTTTTTTTTTTTTTCCTGACAGGTAAGTCATTGTGTAGTTGCTTATTCCACCTCGAATCAATAATCTTGATATAATTTTTGTGATGATGTATGGCCTCCATAATCTCTTTGCCCTATCTATTGCCTCGTAAATATAAGGCATAGTGGGCTTCTTATCTTGGACCACAATCTTTAGAACCATTACAAAAGGTTCCATCACCCTCAATACCCCATCAACTTTACTCTAAACGGAATCAATCAACACATTATTGCATACTTCTTCTACAATCGACTTCTTCTTCATCACTATAATTCCAATAAATTTTAAAAATAATTCACCAATGAAACATCTTTGAAGAACATATTTACATCTCAAAAGGCTCTCCAAAGCCACGTGCTATATGGCAGACCAAGTGATCTATAGGCATAGCAAATCGCAACCCCCCATATAATTATCCCTCACGTGATTCACCCCCTACGCACTGTTGTAAATGAGACTAGTTATTTTTCTTCCTTTGTCAATAGTCCCTTTTACGTTTTTCAATTTCCCAATATCCTCTTAACATGAGGTCAATACAGTGCTACAAGGATCTAATACAAGTGATACCTCTTTCAGTCTAGCATCTCCTCTGTAGCTTTAAATGTTACGTCACTATCCGTCATAATATGGAAAACATTCTCTTCACCCACCATGTCCACCACTTTATCCATCAACCTAAATATATGCTCCTTTGTCTTTGAATGGCCCGTGTTGTCCACTGATTTGTGGAAGATCATATGCCTATCACTATATACCATAAAATTTACCAACGACTTCCTTGTCTTCGTAGTCCATCCATTACACATGATGGTACATCCATATTTTGACCAATTCCTCTTTAAATCCCAAAATATAATCTTTCAATTCATCCACTTCTCTAGACAGATAAATATTCGTCAATTGATATAGATTGGGGCCTAGTATCCCTGGCTTAGCCTCTACAATAGCATCACACATGGTCTAAAAGTATAGGCTCTCTGTAGCAAAAAAATAGAATGCTAATGTGTACCATCCACTTACATACTCCCTACCCTACCTCCTCTTTCCCTTTCTATATGAACATATCATTAATTCTTTTATGTTTTACAACCTCCTTTTGTAATCACCCTAATATGTTGATCTTCACCTGGATGTGGTTTTCTCCTTATCATAGTGCACCATCTCTATCTCTACCTCTATAGGCTCTCTCATGGTCCCACTCCACCTAAAAATAGGGTATGATGAGCCTAGACCCCTTCCAGGGTGAGAGCCCATCATTCATATGCTGGTAAGAGGGTCAAAAACAAAGAATCTCCTCGCCTCCTCATCAAATGCAAACTCCTACTCTCTTTCATTGTTGCCATGAACTGCTTTCTCCAGCCTATCCATACCATCATAGACATCCTCCTTAACATCCTTAAGTCAACTAGACACCCTAAGTTGCTCCTACAATATCTTTTTTTGTCTCTTCCTTATTGCCATTTCTTTTTGAACCTCCCTCAAGTGTGCCTACACATCTAACATCAATTGCTTAGCTACTTACAAGCATGGTTCGACAACTACCCTCAAGTGGGCAAGGTGATGCTTGAATTTACTCACACACCCCACATGATCTTCGAGCACCAATTACACTTTACTTGTTTTTTGCATGCACTCAATGAAACAAAATGTAACCAACCAATTTCAGGCTACCTATCTTTTTTGCTCAAACCTGAAGCCATTTCTACTTTCTAGACATGCAAAAGGATAAAAGAAAGAACTAATAAATGTCAATCAAATTTAAACAACATACATCTACATAATGATAAGAATAATGTAATTGAAGGCATACATTGATACATTACATAACACAATACTATACATATTTTTAGCATTTTACATATTGCATAGTACATAAAAGTATAAAATAAAAAAACTATACATATTTTACATTTTAAATAACACTAATTAAAAAATAAAGACACTTACATTATACATAAATATATACCATATAAACAAAAATATAAAATTTTGATTGATCGTATGTGAATACATCATATATAATATGTATATACTCTTTTTGCTTTTTTTAATTTCTTCATATATTTTTTTAATTTTATTTTCTACAAATATATGTAATCAAGTAAGCAACAAAGATTACACTATAAGATTGCATTTGGGTAACAAAACTAATGTACTATCATTTTCATGAAAAAATAATTATTATATACAAAAATAATTATTTTTTTAATATTTGGATTATTTAAAAATAATTTTAAAAAATCAAAAGGTTTTGATCCCAAACCCATAGATATATGGTCAATTATTTCATATACATCATAAATATTCATTTTATAATTTTTTCAATTTTTGGAAATATACCTATTTTCCCCAAAGAATGGGTTTAATTGATGAATCACCACTCAAATCTTGTTTTTGAAGCAATAAATCAGTATATCTGGCATCTAAATGTATTGATCTATTGTTTTATTGCAAAAGAAATGAAGAAAAACGAATTTAAGACTTAAAATTCATATATTTTTTCGTTTCGTGAAAGAACCATAAAATCTCCGCTTTCAATCCGCCAAAATCCACCAAACTATAAGTTTTTGATGCACAACACTTGTAGAAATTGTCATACAAGGTGGGGCGATAATATTGGTAAAAAATATGATGTAGATCCTTCAAAATGCAACCATTCAACTTGAAAGTTATTCCTAAATATCCACAACAAACATAGAGACTAAAATCCACCAATTTTTCAAATCAAAACACTCCAAGACAAGCAGACGAAAGGTTATTCCCAAATCATATTTTTTCAGTCAATTTTCACAAAAATTTCATTAAAATTTTGAAATTTGTTCCAAATCACTTTTAGTCTTCAACCATAATACACTATAAATCCAGACAACCCAGATCTTGGTGCTACCTTACATGGAGATCTTTGTACATATGGACTACTGACGTCGTCTCTGGCCTCTGTTGTACTTCCTTAGATGAGAAACCTGATCCCCCTTGCTCTGATACTAAGTGGTTTATGGGAGAAAGATGAGTGTTATGATTTAGGGTTAGATGTATGTAGAGAAAGAAGAAGAAGAGGAAGAGGAGTGGAAAATGTATGGAGGAATAATGTGAGTGTGATATCTTGGTATTTATACTAGCACAATGTTAGTATATCTTGTAGTATACAAATACAAGAAAAAGACAATGATGCCCTCAAGTATAAGTATATACTCATATATATGTGTCCCATATACATTTCAACAGTATCTTCACGATACACAATGATATTTAAACCATAAGCAAAACAACCATTGTAAAGAAAACATAGGACTGCTATTGCAAGTATTTATTTGCATACACTCGCTTTCTAGACAGAAATTAGAGGGGAATCGAGTTCTAAAAATGTTAACACACTTCACTTGTCTGAGATTTTTTTTTTTTTTGATAGGTAAACATTAGTGGTTAATTTATTAGTAGATGAAGACTGGTTTTGAATCCAGGTCTGTGGTACAACACCCACAAAGTTTACCAACTTAGCAAACTGGCATCTTCCACACAGAAAAATTATAGTTACACTTATGCTACTAAAGATTGGCAAAACATCGAAAAAAGAGGAAAGAAAATATATATGTGTGTGTGTGTGTGTGTGTGTGTGTGTATAGAAGACTCATGTTGATTACTTATATTAAATAAAGGGGGGAAATAGAAGATTACCAGGAGAAATGGGATGAGAAGATCTTTATTGTAAGTAAGTTCATCTAGAATTATCTCCATAAGGGGGGTTCTGCAAGACTCCTCATAAATGAATTGATACTTTACTATTAGATGATCACAACCTGAGCCAATAAAATTTTCCTGAAAGCAAACATGAAAGTACCTCAAACCATCTGCTCTGGAAGTATGACAATGCATCTCCGCTTGCTTCTTTGACAAATCAAGATCCATAATCTAGAACAATCCAAAATTTATAGCTTTTAGTAGAACTGATCCAACAGATCACTCAAACAAGGATTGATAATAGATTTTACCAGCATTAAAAGTTTCTGCACAGCAATACAAGTTCCCTTTTCAAGTTCAACCAAAGCAATCGCCAAAGAAGCATTATAATTGTAGATTAATTTTTCCGAAGACTTTTCTAAATGTTCCAGATTATGAAGACTATATCCAGCATGGGAATGACATCTTTTAGATATAATGGTCAAGCAATCCTTGATTAAGCTTTTGTAGCTTATCCTTCTCGAACCCTGCAGAACATTTAGTATGAAAAACTTTGCATTTTCTAATATTAACAACAAAGAATGCTCCTAAACCTGGGACCAGAAAGAACTAAATTTCAGGGGGGGGAAATGATAGAACATTCATGCCAGATCAAAGTAGTTAACCAAACTATCAATGATAAAAAATAAAAAGCAGTTTCATCATTATCTATGGTTCCAAAGATGAAGAGAACACCAGAAGCATGTTGAGCAAGGACTCCCTGAGAAGAACCCAGTTCATGGTTTCTGTAATATAACAATGAGATTCACATCAATCTGGGTAGTAAGCAAAGGCCAACAACAAAAAGCTAAGACAAAATAGCAATTAAATTAAAAATCAACTTACCTTTATATACAGTGTTACGAGGTAGGAAATCCCCTTCAAGAACATTGACAAGATATTGGAACAACAACATGTCTCGCAGAGGCTGCAGCAAGAACATTTTAAAGGATATCAGATTTATATTTATTTACTAAACTGAGATAACATATAAGTCTTAGCATCCTTATTAACACTCTACCAGAAGAAAACAGTAAAAAATAAAGTAAATATAAAATGAACCACTTACTTTATTATGCTGACACCACACCACACACACACACACATTCTAGGTGTGTCTCCTAGATCTATTCACTAGGGGACCTCTCCTATTTCAGCCATGGAGGGATGGTGTGGCTGATCAGACCGTCCATCAGATAGAAAACCCTCTGGATTGGCTATGTGTCCAATTCCATTATCCCTGTCAGTTGTATGGCTTGCGATGGATTAGACTTTTTCCCTCAAAAGACCAACTGTTGAAGTTTTAAAAATTCTTGAAAATGCCCAAAAAAGAGTGCTTTATTTTTTCATATGGCGAAGTGCTTTTGGACGGAAAGTTACCATGAGTAGGAGTGACAACCAACACATGGAGGCCTTTTAGGCTGCCAACTAAGCTACTACATGGAAGATTCTTGGGTCACCTAAATTTCTTTGCCAGATAACTCACCTGATATATACACACATGGGTAATGATTTAAAGTAACTTGACGGTCGAATGATGAAGGTCTAACAGCCATTAGAGTTAAGAGGACTTGTCATAAGGCATGGCAAAAGATTGAGAATGAGGAAAATTTAGAGAGACATAAAAGTGCTACACAAGAAGCTAAGAATGCAGGAATCATGGAGTATGACGATTTTTATTATAATCATAAGTTACCGATGGGTTTCTCACTTGCCCATGTTCTTGGGCCAACATTTTGCTGATTGGAATTTTGATTGGCGTGCCCTTCTTTGTTAGTTATTAGAAGGGATTGTACATCTCATTCTTTTTCTTCCTTTATTAATGAATCTGCTTTACTGATCCAAAAAAAAAAAATTGCTATCAAGAATGGTGAGACAGATGCATACAAACTTGCCAGAATATGGGAGAAAACATAGACCTAGATCAAGTTAGTAGTAAGAGTGAGGATCAAAGAGTTTTTGTGAAAAATGATGAGATATAATATATATATATATATATATATATATATATATATATATATATAAAAACACATAAGAGGTAGAGGAACTATCTTCAAAAATTATTGAGGATCAAATAGGGAATGTTGCTTTAGGTTTAGGATGAATCATAAGCATCAATTTGAATTTAGAATTAACTTCTGTGTAGTTAAGGAAGCATTGAAAAAGATGAAGGCAAGGAAGGCATTAGGACAAGATGGTATCCAAATTAAGGCCTGAAAATGCATGGTAGATGATGGCTTATCCTGGTTAACTAGGTTGTTCACAAGATCATTAGCGCTAAGAAAATGCCGCATAATGGGGCAAAAGCATCATGGTGCATACTTACAACAAGAAGGGGGATTTTTCTTTAATGAATAACCAGGGAGTTATTCAAAGTTAAACCAATGATTATGGAATCAAAGCTAAAGAACCACAAAATGAAACTTTAAGAGAATATAAACGATGCTAGTTAAAAATGTGTATGATAAATTGGTAACTGGGGTTAGAACAACTGAAAAAAAGGAGGGGCAAGTTTTCGATCACAGTAAGTTTACACCAAAGGTTGTCACTGAGCTTGTATCTCTTTGCATTAGTTATAGATGAGTTGATTATGTATGTACAAGAGATCTCATGGTGTATGTTGCCAATAATATAAATTTGATTGACAAGACTTAAAATGGCATATTAGAACTATGGAGTGATGTTTTAGAATCAAAATTTTTTATGATAAGGTGGAACAAAATATATGGTATGCACTTTAAGTAAATTAGGAATAAAAATGAGTAATTAAAATTGACAACCAAGTGATACTTGGGAGTGACCATTTCCATTGTCTTAGTTCAATCATCCTTAAGGAGGGAGAATTTTAAGAGATGTTTCTCATGGGTAGATGAAGTGGAGATGATACTTGCAAGTGACCATTTCCATTGTCTTAGTTCAATCATCCCTAAGGAGGGAGAATTTTAAGAGATGTTGCTCTGGGTCGATGAAGTGGAGATGTGCTCCTGGATTGCTCTATGCTCAACGCATGCTGTAACACCGCACACCATGACACATATTATCGTACATGTGTCACACTTAGAATGCTAACACATGTCGCATAAGTTCTGTACACACATAGTATCACCTTAATGCACATATGTTGATCTGAATGTTAGAGCAACTTTAGAAAGGCACTAACAAAAATGTAGAAAGAATCTATGAGTGAAAGTTATACCTTTGGATATGCATGAAAGTCTAGAGTCCTATGGAACAAACGACAAATGAGAAAGATACCAAATGAAAATGTTAAAGGCAATTTACTAAGCAAGGAAAAAAGGGGTTAAGGACATGACAATTTCTGAAGCTACCCCAGACGGATGACACAACTTCATAAGTTAATATTTATTAATCCTGTAGGAATCACCCTACAAATAATATATACTTAAAAAGATCTGTGAGTCTACTTTGCAATGCGACAAACGGTGAGTGAATTGAAGTTTTCTAGAAGAATAATTATGACAATTTTCCTAAAAAGTGTCTATGCCATCTGGTATAGTATGAATTAGTAGATTTTGAGGTAACTTAAAAAAATACACCCATAAAAGTGTAGAACGAATTAGAGAGTAAGCCTTATGGATTTAAAAATCTATTGCAGTCTAGTTTCCAACAAAAGAACGGTGAGTGAATCCGAATTTTGTAAAGAAAGTTATAACCATTTTCCCACTAGGTGTCTATGTTGGAAAAATTCTGACAGGATGAAGCCATCAAAGTAGAAAATTCTGTACAACCATGATTTTTGCAAAAATTTAAGGGATTTTTCACTAGAGAGCTACCTAAACATGAAATTGGAAAGTAAGGTTGCTATTTACGCTTATAAAAATATAAAAAATCATAAGGAAAATGATCTTTTGAAGAAGTTTTACAAGAACAGAGATTTTGAAGAGAAAGGAAGAGGAAAAGCTAGGTTTTGCAAAGATTTTGGGATTTTTTTTTGAAGAAAGCTTAGAAGGAATTTTGCATCAATCAAGATGTAGGGGATACTAAACTACATTTTTGAATGCCATAGGTTCTTAGAACTGATCCAAATTGTTTTATAAAGAACTACTCAAATTTTTAATGGATTTCCAACCGTTCTTCACTAGTTTTTAATTGTTTTGAAAGAAGATAAATTGTTTTGTAAATTCTAAGATTCTATATTATTTAGATTCATATTCGTCATGTTAAGGATTGATTTATTACAAGTTATAATCTGATTTAAAGTTCTAAATTCAATGATTTTAAAGAGATATTTTTCTATTTTAAAAAACACAAGTACTTTTAGTTTTGATAATTGTTTCCATAGGATCATAGAGACTATCTTCTTAATTTGTAAAGAACTATATATGTTATATGATTGATTGATGATCTAAATGTATTATGTTCTTCATGATTGTAGTACAAATCGATTGTTT
>JAOXJP010245846.1:0-22609 GCA_025762735.1 Platanus orientalis | reverse complement strand
TGGTCCAAGAGAAGATGGAGGAAGGAAGATAAAACAGAATAAAGTGCCTATCCTAAAGAGTCACTTAGAAGCTCTGTTCAACATATATACTGAACCTTAAAAGTAGCTGAAGCATCATATGCGATGTCAAAATTTGGGAGTTGTATATAATCAAAAAACTTCTTCATGTGATCTGATTCCAAGACGTACCTATGAAACCAACTAGATAAATTTATAAGGTTTACACAATATAGTGTAAAACCAAGAGTTAAAATGTTGACTTTAGTGGCCATCCTTAATCTAATTCAAATATTCTAATACATAAAAATAATAATGACCTTCATTTTTTCTTTTTTACTGTCACATAATAGTATTAAATTGGTTTAGAGTTATTTAAATAAATTCCTACTATCCCTAGAATAGTCCTCTTTAATTTGTAATTAGTCTTTATTGGTTACCATGTAATATATTTTATGAGACAATTAAGTAGAAAATAATCAGGGGACTAAACCCGTGATGAATAAATCACCTGCTACATATCTTTGCTTATTTTCTCTCTTCAACACACAAATCAATAATACTTCATCTTACTATGAATTAGTTATCCAACTCTGTCATATAATAAAAGAAAGGAAGAATGAGTGGAAAAAACATAAAGTACTACCATGAAGGTTGCTGCATGCCATGGTTTATTTCTGGTTATATAGCTTACATTTCATAACATACTGAAGCATGTCTTTGCTATTAAACTCCCATAATCCTCCTAAAATAAAACAAGATGACACCAACATAATACATTTAAAGACCAAGGTAGTCTACTGCATCACATGTTAATACTTCATATTGCGTTTGTATAAAAAAACATAATATCAGAAGAAAATCTCACATTATTCATACATCTGTGACTCTCACTTTTGAAAAAAAAATTATTTTGTTCATCCAAAGTAAGTTCTAGCAAAATTAACTGAAAATTAGGCTAAAAGTAATTAAGCAACCAATCTTTGAAAAGAAAACCGAAATGTAAGGAAAGCCAAAGAAGAGTCTTTCTCTGAACTGCTTCTAGACTCAGATCCAGTAGTTCCTACCAAACATTTTCTAAGACCTCCAAAAAAATTGCCACCTAATAACCACTACAAACTCACAGAAGAACGAGAAATAACAAGCAATTCAGAAATACAACCCCTCACTTTCCAATAAATAAAACAATCATGGAAATACTCCACAAATCATATCACTACAACTAAAAAACATCAATTTTAAAAGTAATAATTCAAAGAAATGAAGATCCAAATCACCGGATATAAGAATCACCCCTTCCAAGGCGTTCTAATTAGGAACAGAAGAATAAAGCCTCCTGCTACCTCCATGGACAATGAAAGTATTTCCTTTACTAATAAAACTCTCTCCATCGTATTTGTGAACAAGTAATGCAAGGAATACAGAAGAACAAAAGAAGAAGAGTTGAGAAGAACTAGATTGATGCCATTAATTTTTGAAATGAAGCAAAAAGAAAGCAATAACATTAAAGAGAATTAAAATCGTTAAAAAATAGAATACCTAAAAAAAATAAAGCTCAAAACTTGGAATTATCCCAAAAATGTTACTTGGAATGTGGATCCACATGCCTAACGACTCCTAAGCCTTCCACAAAAGCAGAGACTAGAGGTTTAAGCGTAGAGGAAGGACACGCGGGGTTCTCTTCCTTGCAGAGAAAACAAACAACATCCACCATGTAAACCTTCCCCACACATCGACAGTCTTCGGAATCAATTTACTCCTTCAACGAATGATCACAGCTCTACGCACTAAGGTAGCTCTCTCCTGATCTCTTCAATGCCAATAACGTGTCGCTGAAGGTAGCAGAGATTGAGAGCAACCTCAACGCTGGCTTTTCAAGGGAGAAGTCGGATACCTCATGAGAAAGCAAGCTTACTGCCATGCAAGAGAAGCATAAACCTTCAACCAAAAGCTTTGAAAAACCACAAATACGAAAGCTTAAACCCTAAAAATTTTTGTTCATATATTTTGCTCTATTTGCTCTATCCAGAAGCAGGGAAGACAAAAAAAGAAAAAAAAAACACAGAACTTTTTAGGGCTTCAGTTTTGTTCCACTTTGGCTCTAGAGGTCGGACCATGGATATTCAAGTAGAAGCTAGGAGAGATCAGTAAACAAATCAGAAAGCTGAGCCATGGGTAGGGTTTATGCAATGCAAGAACTTCTACTCGGTGAACACTCCTTAGTCTTGATTCTTCTCCTTCGTTGCAGTGATGAAACGATCTCCTCTCAATTCCTTTATTTCTTCTCCTTCGTTGCAAACTTGATTTCTCTTCATGGAGAGCGACGAAATGGAAAGAATAGGGTTCAATTTTCATAAAGAGATGAAAGAAAAAAGGGGTTCGGTTTAAAATTTAGCATAATTTATGATTTTAGTGATAAAGAATAAATGATTATTTTAGAGTGTTGGGGCTTACCTTTTAGCGTCAACGTTAGGGATCCAAATCTGATTCCAAGAGCTGAAATTGCAAGAAAGAATCATAGAGAAATCGATGGAAATGCTTCTCAATTTCTCCACCAAAGCCACAATAGGGTTTCCCGCCGATGGAGTGCTCTATCTTTCTCTCTTCCCATTTAAGTTCGTTTTAGTAATGCGACAAAATAAAAAATACCCAACCCTAGAATCAGTAGCATTTATGTTAAATGCTAAATTAACGTAATTTGATATAAGTTATGTTTAATGGTTAATTAATGTAATTAATGCAAAAAAAAATTAATATATATTATTATTTTGCGTTAACAAACCTTTTACGACGACATAAAAGAGTTTGTACCGTCAACTTTTAAAGTTGACGGAAAAAGGTTGCCGCTAATTCCGCCTTTTCTTGTAGTGATTAGACAAGGTATCCAGTTAGAAGTTAAAACTTCCGAGACTAACTACCAAACATGGCTGTTACAATTGACTTCTAAAATAGAAAAATTCTTGTTTTGATATTTGTATTTTGAACAATTCCTTCTTTGGATAAGAAAATCCATACCTGAATAAGAAGGGGCCTTTTCTATCATTTGAGACAGATCAAAGTTAATACCCTTAATTGAAGGATATTTTGATACGATCATGTTAAGATTTACTCCGGTGCCACCACCAACATCGACCAAAACTTTCAGGTCTTCAAACCCCGTGTATGTGTCAATAATCTTCTTCATTAACATCAAATTGTAATCGGGCCCTGAGCTTCTGAAAATCTCAGCGAATCTGGGGTCCTTTTCAAGGTACTCAGACACGTTCACTCCATGGGCCTTGTAAAATGGAAGACCCCCTTCAAGAACTGCATCTTTCAAGTGGTACCTATAGCAAATATAACACAAGAAAGATTTATATTACAACACCAACTACAATGATGATGATGGAAGCCTTTATTTAATTCTCTATTTCTACTTCTTTCTTTCTTTCTTTCTTATTTATTTACCAGCTCTTTATTTAGACTTTGTCTTGAATAAAATGGAAAATGGGAGCCAAGGAAAGTTCATCTTGGTTCTTAACGAAGTATCTGCAGGCAGGTGCAAGGCCATATAACCTCTGGACACGGCCATCGTTGCGTGTTGAGAGAGAGCAAGTGAACACAGAGTGGCTAGCCAGAAGATGCAGGATACGATCGAGCATGTCCGGGGCCTCTGGGTTCTGCGTGGGGAGGTGAGATGCTGTCTCTAGAGAAGAGAGATGTGCGTCTGGACCTGCTTTGGCTATTATCTCAAAGAGGTCGAGCTCACAGGCTGCTTTCATGACCATAGGCAAAACCGAAGCGCTTGCCAATTGCATGCCGATTTGGCATTCTTCATCTTCATGGGAGATGTGGGCTGGTTTGTCATGGAACTCATGTTGGTTTGGGTATGATGAGAGAAAATCTGCACTGAAGATTGAAGAAGGTTGGAGTGAGACCTTTGTGGAGGTTATTGTATTAATAGTCAAGCTCATAGGGATAAGTGTGGGTCTTGCACAGTAGATATGGGGGGGCACATATCACTTTTCGGCGCTGATGTGTCAGCACCCTGGTGTTGTTTGCACAGTTCTCACGAGATTCGTTTTCACCTAATTTTTTTCCCAACGTTATAAGGTTTGAAACCCTGATCTCTCCCTTGGAGGGGAAAAATTAAGTGACAATGAATTTCATGAGAACCATGAAAACGGCACCAAGGTGCAGACACATCAGCACCAAAAAATTGATAAGCACCCCCTAAAAAGTGTAAATCACTTTTCGGTGCTGATGCGTCAGCCCCTTGGTGCCGTTTTCACAGTTCTCACGAAATTCATTTGCACATAATCCGAACCCCCCTTGGAGAGACTGGAGAGGTACATTATACATGTAAAATGTAAATTAGAAATGAGGTCATTTTAGGTTTTCAAAGCAAATTCATTTCTATTTAATTTATTATCTTGCATTCACATGAGTCAAGTTCATTTTTTTCCCTCTACTAGTCTCTATTATTTGTTAAATACTCTCTCTCTCTTAGTGGTACATAGTAGCCAGTTCTTCAAAACACATGTGGCACAATTTGATTGGGTGATCGAAAAGATCCTTAGTAAAAACATCATCCAAATACAAGTTATAAGAAAGAGTGTAAACATTAGCCTAGTGCATATCGGCTCAAGTGATTGGTGAATTCCAAATCACAACTAGTCATTTAAAATTAGTAGGGATTGGGAAGATCTCTTAAGCTATCTTTGGGAGATGTAGAATTAAAATTGTCTTATTTCGGCCTCCCATAGCATTTGAACCCATAATAAAGTCATGACTCTAGATGAAATGATGTCATTTTAGAGATTTTCATACAATTTCCAAAGGTATGAATACTTCTTCATGATGAGTGGATATTAGATTCAACATGCCTTTGTTTATATATGCATCAAGAAAAAATCTTTTGATACATTCTAAGAGAAGAAGACTTATGGGTTTTCATTAAATGAACTCATTTATGTTTTTTATTCACATTTTATGACTCTAAATAGACTCGTCACATGTCATCACTCATATGTTAATGAAAATAAAAAATGAAGTCATTTTATGTTTAGACAAAATAAATTTATATCTATCTTCTATTCAAAGTATTCTGGTGTTCACTTCAGATGATTTCTTATTTTATTTCCCTAGGTTTCATTTCTATTATTTGTTTTAATACTCTTTCTCTCTCTCACTCATGTATTTTTTTTCTTCTCTTCTATGTTTTTTTAAGATTCTTATTCAATTAGATATTTTTCATTCTTCTCCCTCATGTTAAGAAGGGATGCATGCCAATGCAATCTAGATGTGGTGTTAATGCAATTAAAATTAAATAAATCTACAAGTGAGAAGGATTGATATTGATATAAGGTTCAATATCAATATTATGTGGACTCCTTTTTCTTCCCTCATTTATGTGTGTTTTGGTGTTACAAGTAGCCAATTTTCCAAAATCCATGTTTCATGACTTGATTGGGTGATTGGCTACCTAACCACCTAAATAGTCTTTTAATCATTTCCCTTGCTTTGAATAGTAGATTGAGATTGGCTTGAAGTTATTAGTGTCCTTTGAATTTGTACATTCAATCATTTTGGCTGCATTTTGTTGCCACATGAAATGAAATCATTTAATTTAAACCTTCTATAACATTTGCATATATAATGTGATGCTTAAAATTAAACTCCTTTTAAGTCATACTGGTATACTACTAAAAAATTAGAAATATGATCACCTTAGAGTATTGCAACAAAAAATTATTTCTACAATTCATTCATATTTTAGTGATAAATGAAAAGAATTCATAGGCACTCCATATGCTATGGCAAACCAAAATGATATGATTTCATTAAGGAAGAGGATAAAGAGAATGAAAGAACATGGCTTTAATGACCTGCACTTCATGCAAAACATATGAGTGACTTGGGCAAGATGAATATTTGAAAATGTTAATGCTTTCTACACTGGTGTGGTTGCTTTAAACTATACTATCATATATCCAATAAAGAAGACTACTATGGCTTGATTAGTCATTTCTATTTATGACAAAAGAAAGGCAATATTTCATATTTCCTTCATATTTTGATAAACTTATAAAGCATATATGTATGAGCTTCTTAAGCTCAAGCTCAAGAATCTACACATACGACTAGAACTATAATGTTGTTTGTCATTCTATTTGTTTTCTTCAGTTAATTGAATCTTATCCTTGCTTAAGAGGGGTTTTAGTAAAACCAATTTCAAATGTGTATGTAGGAAAAAAGAACGCTTATATGGTAGATAAGAACCAAAGTTTTAAGGATTGATACCCTAACCAAAGATACACCCACATAGCATTAAGTCTTAAGAAAATATCTATCAGTTTGTGGCTCTAGGATAGATAATGTTTTAGGATAGAACCTTCAGTGAGAATATAAATGATAAGCTACTAAAATGTTTCATAATATCACTTTTGATGAGGTTATGGACAATATGTAGATGGAACGTAGGGATAAGAGATTAAAGGTATAGGCACCTAAAATTTGCAAAAAATTTTAAAAAAATGCAAGTAAGGGTTGACACCCTCACAAATGTACACAAAAGATTCAAAACCATACATGAGTGTCAAACCTACAATATAAGCTCATTGGGCCTAGGTTTAGGTTTCTAAATAATAACCCATGGGCCATCAAGCCCCATATTTCAACCCATTAGTAGGCTCATAATCGCACATGATAGAAATTTGAATAAATATGAATCTAGATTCTATTGAGAAAACAAGGAAAGATGTCACTTATGGAATACAAAAATTTTATAAATTGCTTTTTTTCTAAACTGAGAAGTAGCAACCGATCACTTAGACTAAAAAGATAAAGGCATCAAATCAATAATCAATCAAGGGTTTGACAAGATTCCACCTTCAAGTCTATAAATACACCCCATTTACATAATATGAGGACCTTTTTAGAAGCCTTCAAGCAAAAGTGTTGCATAGACAAGAAACTGGTCCAAAACATCTCCAAGACCCTCTATACACTTGAAGCTTTAGACATTCTTTTCATTCTCTCCACTGGCACTAGTTTGATGCCAAATAGAAGAAGATTCTTAACATCTCAAAAGCACACCCCAAAGCTGGCGTTAAGAGTAAGTTTGTGGTGTTATCTCCTTTTCAGATTAAGCATGAAGCCTTGAGAAGAAGCTGACTCACCTACCATCAAGCACATCAATGATCAAATCCAAGAAATATACCATCTAGCCCTTGGATTCCATCGACAAGAATCAGAGGTTTTATTCTTTTTGTAAAAGAGTATAAAATCAAAGAGATTGTAGCTCATTCATAGATATAAATAATTTCATTTATTTGAATTTGTTATATATTTTTATGTTTTGAGTTTATACAAGAAATTTGTGTCAATAGAAGGCTTTTGATAAACTTTGAGGATTATTTTGGGTTATTAGAGAGTAAAGGTTTGGATAAAAAAAAACTCCCACAAAATATTAAGATGTAGCTTGTTGGCATTGGAAAGATTAATAAGTAAAACTCACAGTTTGACAATAAAAGTGAGTAACCTTGATAAGTGGAAAGAAATTTTGTTTACTTTTTTTCTTTTTTATACGTGTTGTCTTATTGATTCATCTCATAAAATTAGTTTCCTAACTAGCAAACTTATGTAAGTGTTAACATTAATTCCCTTACAAACCATTCTAAACTTTTGTAATTATTATTATTATTAGCTTTATTTGGATATTTATGTTAGATATCTATGATACATAATTATTAAGATGAGCTTATGAGGTATATGCATGTATAATAAGAAGATAGATGAATAAATGTTTTATACATTTGGGATAAGGGATTTCAATGAAAATTTGTGCTCTCAAAGAGCACCTCAAGTGGCCAAGTGGATAATTATAGATTGTTTTGCAAGGGAAGGACTAATTCTCTGATCATATGTATAGAACTAGAATGATCTTGACTAAGGGTCGCTTGAAAGGTCTTTTATGTGAGATGACGACCATCTTTATTGTGATGTATCTTCAATCAAGAGAGTGTTCCTTCACACACACATTATTTTATAAACTGGATATATATTAAGTTGTATCTAGTGAGTAGATTATCAAAATACTCACACATAATTGAAACATTATATATATTCATTCAATTCTGTATTAAGTGACCCATTCTACTTGAAGATTATGGAATTCATTTTGGTGGATGATGCCAATGTTTTTTTATTTTCAAAAGGTAATGCTCCTTGAGTTATATCATGATAAATTTGATATTGTCAAAATTTGTTAAGGTAATTGAATAGTTTTCAAAATAGGAAACCATTTGTGAAACATATAAGAGTCCATCTTTGGTTTCACATATGTATATTATGGTGTATAAGTTTATCATATATTGCTTGACGAGTTGTTTTGCATGTGATAAAACTTCAGGGAATAATGAATGATAAATTGTGTTTATAACTTTTTAGTGTAATTATAAGAGTTTGAAACCTAATATACCTCAAAACATTATTAGATTTATTCTATTTTGAAAATAATTTGTTAATTAAAGAGCTCATTATTTGTAAGAGGTGTCAAATTTAGATGGTGAGTGATTTAGTCTTTGAGTTTTATGTAAGAATGTTTATTCTCATATCTTATAGAGATTTAAGTACTGAAGATTATTTGTATTAAAAGGATATGTTACAAGGACCTTTAAGAAAATTTGTTTAATTTTCAATGTAATGACATAATTGTGATTGTAAAAAATTCTTTTAAAATAATCAAAATATCCCTAGGGCATCCAAAAACCCTAAAAGCAAAGTTCTAATCATATTATTAGAAGTTTTCTTAAGATGCTTTTAAAACTACTCGTAAAGGTTATTTGCGATGTGCATCACTTAAAGAGATCTAAGCGTTGGGATCTGGAAAAAGACTATTGAATATAAAGCAATCAATTTTTTTTATTAGGGAGAAAAGTTTTAATTTAAAAAAAATAAATTTAATTGGTATTTTTATGAGAAATCACCATGAAAAATCCTATAAATTTGTATCATTAATTTCACTTAGGTGATGTTTCATTTTGATATAATCATCATCTTGTAACTATCTTAGTTTGTGTCAATATTAAAGGTGCTCAACTTGCTTTTCTAAGATGAATCAAAATATTTCTCATTAAATGAGATCATTGTTCCTCACTGAATGAGATAAGTAGAGTTATCTATACATCACAAGGACATTGCCAACATGCATAAGATGACAAAGAATAAGTAAAAAAGCCTCCACGTGACTCCATATGTCTTTAGCATGTGCTACATCTAAAGAGGAAAACCTATGACTTAGCTAGGTTATAGTTAGCCCATAATGAATTAGACAAAATATAAACGTTTGGCTCAAATTTCAAGGGTATCCAATACACTTTGATGTAGATGTAAGTTTTTTGCATGTCTTATCCACCAAAACTCGATACTCATGCAGCCTTCACCATTTCATGCTGATCGCAATGGGAGGCCTTTAAAGCATCAAGTCAACCAGGATCACCAACCATGCATGAGAGACGGGTAACCAGAGCCCAAACTTGAGATAAACATGCCACAATTGGCTGCTTGTTGTAGCGCCATGAGCTACAAACACTAAAACTAGGTAAGACTGCAAGTTGGGCTAGGTCCTAATATTTTCATACCAAAATTTGGTAAGTTTGGGCTAATCTAACTTTAGTTTGGGCCGAGTTCATGCCCATATTTTTGGTCTAAAGTAATGTATCAGTTGAATTTAACAAGGCCTCAAAGCCCATCTTGATCGAACATATTATAAACTAGTTTTGCACTAAATCCAAACTTATTATGAACTTGTTCATGAGCTGTTAAATTCTAGCTGGATCTTGGTTCTAACTCGGCCCAAGGCTAACTATTTAATATTAAGCTGAGTGACTCAGGTTGAGTTTGGGCTTAATCTAAGTATGGACTATGCTTGAACGATTCAATCCATTTGAGTTGACCTAGATCCAAGCATCTTGCCAAATTTTTGGCGCTAAAACTAGGTTTTTCGATGCCTACAATGAAAGTCACCAAAGAAGTGTCTAATATGGAAAATCAACGAATTCATGGGCAGCCAAAGCCAAGACATGAGACACCAGATAAACACTTTTTGAGAGACAAGTCTCTCAGTCCTCTTAAATCCTATCATTAGAAGGGCTAAGTGAGCTTTGCTACCCAGGATGGTCCCACAACAAGATGATTCATGCCTAATGATTGTTGGACTAATTTGGGTTTAAAGGATTATATAAACATGAAGGTAATGAGTATTTCCAGAGCATAAGTGTTCTAGCAAATCTAGAAACATAGAAATAAGATTGTTTATCAACATATAGCTTCTAACATTCATAAAATTCTGTTAAATATTATTGTAGGGTGACAAACAATATAAAGAATAACAAGGAGAGCTTTGGAATAAGTTCATCTTTTTTGGCCCATTTTCCACAGGACCCAGGCTAGATAAAGCTGAATGTTGATGCAGATTGTTCTTCTTAATCTAGTGTTATGGGCTTGAGTTTTGTTGCTTGAGACTCTAGGGGTCCGTGATTGGGGACTGCTGTTTTGGTTGAGATTTTACAACCTCCTTTTGAAGTGGAGGTGGCTATTATCCGGCCATCTTGGTCTTAAGCTGTTGTTGCAATTGAAAGCCCATTGAGTTATTATCGAAAGTGATTATGTGGCTGCTGTCAAAGTGTTAAACAATGGTTTAAGATCCTACCCGTGGTCTGTGAAGGCTTATTTTTTTGGCAAATCAAGAACCTCACCACTTAGCCAAATCTTATTTATCTTTTTTTTTTCTTTTGTTTTGTTTTTTTAGTAAAAAAATAATAGATATTATTTATTTCATACATGGTTACAGGTCATGTGTATGAGCGGGGTTTGTATAGTCTAGGACATCTCTTGTTATTAGTAATGAATTATCTTGATATAAAAAAATAAATAATGAAATACATTTTATCACTGCATTGACTAAGAATCCAAAGATCCCAAATAATCATAAACATCCTGATTAGATAACTAATATTGTCTAACCGATGGCCTAATTATGGATGTCAATGAAGTCCATCAATCATCATTAGATTAGTGGGTTCTTAAACTGTCCTATTTAGTCTGAGGAATATGTTTAAACGATGGACTCATATACGTAGCTTTACTATTTGTATTGTAGAGTTAAGAAGTTGATAAATAATACAATTGCTTGGGTATCAAGGATGAAGAGAAAAACTCAATATCATGACCCAAAGAACAAGCAACAAATAGCTTTACTTCCTTGAGATCAAAATAATAGTATCATATATATATATATATATATATATCTCCCTAGGAATTATTTTCATAGAATATGTCAACTAGAATCTCAAAGCATATGTATGTTTACTACTAGAATATGTTACAAAACCTACAAATTAGAACAATATTATCAATAGACAAGAAGTACAAACCATAGTTACAGGGAAGCTGGTGTAGGATGGGAAGCTCATTTGGGAAGTCAATTCTATTTTGCTTCCTCAAGTAGTAGGAAACATGCTTCCTATGTTTGGAAAGCACAATCAAGCAGTTGGGGAAGTGAGTGGAAAGCCTCTTGAGAATTAATTGAGCAATGATCTAAAATAATAAAATTGTATTTTATTTAATTTAAATCATATGCTATTAGTATTGAATAAAATGTTTTATATGAGATATAGTATTAATTTATAGCAAAAAAAAATGATTTAGTATTGATTTTTCTATTTAAATTATTTAATTCAAAAACAATAAAATATATCCATATTTTATGGTTATCGTACAAGGTCATCTATAGTCTGATTTTTAGATGCCTAGTCATCTTGTCATTACCTAGTTTTGCATTTTTAAGTTGACAACCCAAGACACTACCATTACACCAAAGCAATGACCCCTAGTTATCTACAAAAAAATAAAAAATAAAGAAGTGTAAGGTAAAATCTAAGGTATGGTTTGTCATACTAATAATAAAAGTGGTTTGCAAATTAATTTTAATGTCATGATCTTATTATTTGCATATTATAGTTTTTTTTGGTGTTTTGTTAGTTTGTTCACTTGATTGTATTGTAGTTGTATTTATTGATTGTAACTTACTGTTATTAGTAATTAATTATTGTAGTTGTACTTATTTAGTTATAGACTTTTGTTATTTACTTTATATGAGTAATCACTTATTCACCTACTATTTTCATTTCATTTCTTAGTCATTTCATAATATATATATTTTTTAATGGTTTGAAATTCCTAAATTGCACTTTGCTCGCTTCCCAATCCCTTCCTATTTATTCTTTAGACACTTTCTAATTGTTTCTTACTTCACGTTTTCCAAGAATTTATTAGGCCTCATTTTCTACTTCTTTCTTTTTCATTGTTTATTGCTTTCACTTCTTAATTTGGTAACTATGGTATAGACTACAAATAAAACATTTATTCACCTATAAAATATGGAATAAAAAATGAAAAAATAAATGGGTGGCAGGTTAACTTATGGATAGAGTGATGTGGAATGTGAACAGTTCATACTCAAAATTGCTAGGTTTATACAGGGGTATTTTGAGTTTAAAATGTTTGTATGACAATAATTTTAGTCTAGTCAATTTTCTTTATTAATCTAAGTTAATTTATTGTCATTTAACATAAGTATTTTTATATATTTTGAAGTAAAGTGGATTTTTATTTATTTTTAAAGAAAAAAAGTTTTATTTCCATCAATTTTATTTAAGAGTTCTTTTGATGGGTCAAAACTTATTTATTTATTAGCTTGATTTTGGTTTCATTTAAAATCTTCAATTACCATTTCAACGAATTCAGTGTGATTTGAAATAGTTATGACCAATGATAGGTTACACTTTATGATGAGAATTTCTTATTGTAGAGTTTTACATTTATCAAGAGGTTTCTTTAGAGTAGGATTTGAAATTTAAAAGCTATACATACTCTTTGTTATTGAATGCATAGTTTGCCGACTCCCCGAGTGGACTCATTGACTCCCCCAAGTTGACTCAACTCCTAAGCCTCACGAGTTGAGTCATGCTATTGACTCCGACCTATACTTGACTCACTAATTCAAGTTGTTAACTTGGTACATTCATTTGACTCAGACCAATTCATGTAACTCAATCAATTCTTGTAAATCTAAAAATAACCCAAAACCAAGTTAAAACATAATAAGAAATTATATGTTTTTTTTTTCTTTTTCTTTTTTTTTTGCAAGGGAGGGGTGGGGTGGAGGGAGGGGAGGGCTTGAGGTTTCTTTTATAAAGTCTCCAACAAATAAGCACTCAAAGACATTCAAAACCTTAGAAGAAAGAAAGAGTAAAGAACTTAGAAGAATTAAGGCTAAAGCAGTAAGAAGATTAGACTTTAAATTTGAACTCCTAAGTATATAAACTTAGACCTTGGAGATTAGATGGTAATTTTTATGCTTATGTTGAAAAGATTTACTTTTAGTTTTTCAAAATTAATAATAATAGTATTTTTTAACTTTATTTTATAATTTTAGAGTTTACAATTAATTATGTGTCATGGTTTGCATGAAAGGCCGAGGTTTGGGCCTTTGGCCCAACACACTTATATATTGTGTAAATAAAATTAGATGTTTATATATGGTAGTTGTAATATGCTTGTTGTAGTGGTCTGTCAAAGTCTACTATGGATTAACCAAATGAGGAATGTTCTAGAGAATTTTAGAAATGTGAAGGTTTTAAATATTTCAAGGAAGGATTCCAAAAAAATCTATAAGAGAAAGTGTTGGAACATTCTAGAAGACTCTATATTGTTGAATGCATGACAAATGGTGAGATCCTAATGGGACATAGGGATATGGCTTTCTTATATAAAGGGGAGGACCCCTTATTTGTGCAATAACAAGAAGAGTAATAGTACATGGTTATTCAATAAAAATAAATAAATGAATAATAATAGTAATAATTATAATAAAATTTCTCTAAGAACCAACACTACTCAAATTGATAAAAAAATACCACTCATGTACAAGACATAGCTAGGAAAATAAATGATTGATATCCATCCTGACACCCTAGGCAAGCATAGCATGGATCTATAGCATTAAAAACCATCAAACCATCCTTCAGACAAACTCTCCATAGTAAAAAAGGTCACTGCCATAAGAGAAAACAAAATATCCTTCATCAGACAAAAAATCATCTTTAGATAACTCAGATAAATAATCTTCATCAAACGATTCATAACTCTCTATATTAGCGTCAAAATCATAAGTAGGCTCGTATAGCAGTCTTAAATATTTGATATGATCTGCATATCTCTTTTGCAGGTCACCTCCTAGATTGACAGGTAAGCACTGGTGCAGGTTAAGGGATTCAAGATAGGGACATCCAATGAGAATGGCCCGCAGGCTACTATCTATTAACTTGTTTCTAACAAGATGGAGGTAGCTCTATTCAAGCATGTTCTCTACAATAGCAATTGCCTCTACATTAAAACTTGTAGGGGAGCTTTTGAACTTCCAATGATTGAGCCTGAAGGATTTCAATCAGGGGAAAAAGCAGTCAATGGATTCAAGAACTTCTTTCTAGAATGAATAGTTAAACAGATCAAGCTCCTCTAATAGGGGAAGTTTTTTAACTACTTCAATCAATCCATTGTCTGTGATATTACGATAAGATGCAAGTTAGAGGCAGTTTAGGGTGTAGGATCTGACAAAATCATGGAGTTATAATGATATTGTAACAACAAATGTGAAAATAATAAAACAAGCTCATCATCCATAGCATTGAACTTATGGGCCACCAGTTGATAGATTATGTTGTTCCAAGAATCTTAACCATCAAAATTAAAACATTTTTCTTGACTAGTTAAGTTATTTCATGCATCCAAAAGAAAATTATTAAATGATTTATAAAAAATAGATCCAAAGACCTAGCTGAAAATAGACCTGAATCAAGATAGTAGACCTATTTTTGGTGTGTGGTGCATCCAAGGAATATCTAGCACACGAAGGATCCACAGTGATTGCACATGGATTAGGAGACAAATCAAGAGAGAATCTAATTCAAGAGAGCATCATACTATTTGGTTTGGTCCATCTAAGGAGTATTCTATTGCATAAAAATCCAAGCTGATGATCTCACGATAACCTACCACCTGCATGAACCACATACCCAAAATAGCACCACCTCTTGATCTAGAATCCATTCAAGAACTTTCTCCTAGATGATGAAAAATAATGTGTAATAGTCCATAGATGTTCTAACATAATCCAGAAATGATACCTACACTAGATTGCAAGAATTCCTAGAACAACATGGTTGTTGGGTTGTACCTAACCCAAGGGACGTCCCTAGGTTTTCTTTTTCTTTTTCTTTTAGTGCAGAAACCCCCCCCCCCCAACATGTATAATATTCAGGATGATCATGACCAACTGTGTGTACATTCTAGAGAAGCCACTCTATCTCTAATAAACATGCCACCTTATCTATATACAAACAAAAAGATACATGATTTTAGCTTATCATATATAGATATATGGTTATAGATAATAGATATAGACAAAATATCGAAGTTTAAGGTAAATGGAGCAACTAACAGCTCAAAGTTATATTATACTGTCAACATGTTGCAGGAGAAGGTGTAAAAATAGAAAAGAATATATTCTCTAATGTTTTGAATTCCCCCCGTCTCTAGCACTGATATACATCCGTAGAGATGAAATTCTTCATCTAATTATTATTCCATTGTCTAGAGTATCAATTTACTAGTGGAATACCAATCAATTAGGCTATATTTTTTAATATAAGTTACTGAATTTTTTTGAATTAGAGCTATTGAAAGTTCTTATTAGAAGCTATTCATATACTTCCCATGTTAGTGTGTGGAACGCCTCTCGTTTTGCATCACCACCCTTCAACATTGAGTTGGTATCTCATTAGCATCTATTAGAATGAGATAATATAAAACATAAACCCTAAAAAGGTTTGTATGTGATAAATCAAATAGCTTAGGATGTTAGAGTGAGTATATCACTTTTCGAACTCACCTAGTACATGTGATAAGTCTTAGCCTCAATATTTTCTAGGTTATTTATTCAAGTAAAGTTGGGTGATTAGTGTTTGAATACTGAATTTTTTCATATGTTTGTCTCCAGTCTATTCAAATGACAGTTTCATTTAGGGTCATTGCTTTGGTGAAATGGTAGTGACTTGGGCTGCCCATTGTGAAAACCTAGGTTCAAGTTTGATAAGTAGCCACTTAGTGCAAAATGCCAAAGGTCAGTTCTATTTTCTATCCACCCCTCCCAACACCCCGTAATTACAAGACCAACAATGGGTAATGGCCTTATAATTGTAAATGTACTTTTGACATAAATTTGGGTTGTAACACATAAACAGAAGATGATACTCTGATTGAACATATATGGGTTTGTTTGAACTAAATTTTGGCTTACTTTTTTCTATATGAATTTGGGTTATAAAGTTCATGATCCACATGAACAAAAGTTATTGTTAATGAGTAGCTATTCAATTTAAAACTTATTTTTCAACTTGAATAATATTCATGGAAACTATTTAAATAACTGCAAACTAGAGCCAAGTGTGATAGCATTTGGTTTTTGAAATTAGATATATATAATTGAAACCTTGTTTGATGTAACACAGTTAAATTAGAATTATTAAACATAGATTTTACCTTCTCGTTTGCGCAATGAAATTTGATTTTAATCCCTTTGGTGTAAACATTGTTTTTAGACATTAATTATAAACCATAGATATTTCCTTCTTGATTGTGCAATTAGATTTGATTTCAACCCCTCTAATGTACACACTTGTCCAATTGACCTTTTTTTTATCTAGCCAATTGGGCCCACTATGAGAAACGCATAGAGCGAAACCCACATTGCAACAAGAGACTGAGCATGAAACAATGCACACTGCCTAATATCACTAAGGAGATTCGAACCCTTGCCTTCCTCTTTGATCGTTGATGTTATAACTGCCTGAGTATGGGAGCATTGTTGACCCAAATTAATTTATTGCTAACAAAAGTAATTTATAGAATGCAAAGAAAATCATAAACATGTAGCCACCAATCTATAAATTAGACCATCCTAAAGAAATTAACATCAACGACTAAGAGCTACATAGGTAAAGAACTTCACCCACACAAGAAAATCCAACTAGTCCCACTTTTCACCAAGGTGTCTGTCACCTCATTAGCTGTCCCAGATCTCCATTGGAATGAGATAGTCAGTCTGGAAGGCAAGTTTATAGCTACTATGCAGTACGACAATAACATCGAAGAATCTCTATGCAAAAAGCAAAACAAACTAATAACCAACTATCCTCTACTAAGAGACCCTAAATACCTTGGGGGTGGGAAAGCTTGAGGCCCTATTGTAGGGATAAAAGCTTAGGTCTACTGGGGTATCCTATGCCTACAAGACAGGAACCAAGTGGTAGCTTTAGCACCCTCCATGATGGTCTATAAGAAGTCCCCCTTCAAACTTCTCAACTTTCATTGAGAATCTTTGATATTGGAAAGGAAAAGAAATTTATCATTTTTCCATTACTCCAGTCTCCTTTCAAAACTCTTAATAAGATTGATACATATATCTGAAGTGTCTTAAAATTACCAAGAGACTTAAGTATCTTAGTTTCACATGAAAGGAATTGCAAAGAAAGAATGTGTTATCCTAAACCTCTGTAACCATTGGTAAAGCTGCTTTAAACCTCTGTAACCATTATGAAACAGAAAGGACAAAGTAGACTAGTTTGCCTTAGAATCTAACCTTGAACTTCTAAGAACAAACCAAAAGGTCTGAAAAAAGATTATACAAAGAAAAAAATTCATTTTCTCCAATTTATTCTAAATCCCATTTGCTAAAGTAGATAAATTTTTTAATCTCAATTTACATGATGGTGAATGACAAAGGATTCTCATTGTAGGAAGGAGTTGGGGCTTTCCTTCAAAGGTCATGAAGCCAAAGCTTGGGCCTATTTGCAACTCTAGAATAGAAAGAGGGGAAAGAAGCTGTCCAAAGTAGGGCTAAATAAACTAACGACTCAAGAAAATTCTCAAGGGAGGTAAGAAATTTAGAGTGGGATTGAAGTATGATAAGAAAGAAAAATTAGGAGGATCCACAAGAAAGAGTACGGGTGCAAAATCAGTGTCCTAATAAAGATCTCTATTATCTCTTTGTAATGTGAGGGGTTTAGCTCCAATTGAGAAAAGATGGGTGATAAAATAAATTCTTAGAAAGAACAAAGTGGATATTGTCATCCTCCAAGAATCCAAATTGAGGTGTGTCAATAATTTGATTATTAATTAGCTATGGTGAACTAGGAATGTGGGTGGTTGTCTCTCCCATCGATAGGGACAATAGGGGAATTATATTGATGTAAGATGATAATAGGGTAGAAGGAATATAAATTCCATTTTTAAGCTTAGAATAGGAGATGAGATAGTGGAGGATGAGGATTTTTTTTTTTTTTTTTTTTTTCTTGTGTTGTGCAGTTCTTCAATAATCTCTATCAGGAAACCTAGAAGGGAATGCCAAAATTGAATGAATTAGAGTTTGGCCAAATCTCAAATAGAGACAAAGAATGGTTGGAAAGATAGTTCAAGGAGGAGAAAAAGGTGGTATAGGAGTTAGAATCTCTCAAGCTTTTCTTCAAATCAAATATAAAAAAGGATTAGATGGAGGTGATTCAATTATTTCATAGCAATAATTTTCTAGACCACGGAAGCAATGTTATTTTCATAGCAATGATTCTAAAAATGGAAGGGACTGCGTTTTAAAAACTTTAAACCGTTAAACCTAGGGGTAGCACCTATAAAATCATAACTAAGTTGCTAGTATCAAGAATAAAGGTAAGTGTTACCAACTATCATATCCAAATCAAGGGGTGTTCCTAAAAGAAAAACTAATTTTTGGATGGTCTTTTGAGTGCGAATGAATTAATTGTTTTGAATATTAGATCAAGGTTGCACATAGTTTTCACATTAAACTTAGTGCACTACAACCACGTTAACTAATAATTCCCTGAATATATGATGGCTCACTTTGGGTTTTGGACTAATGGAGAGGATGGATGACAAAATTATATATCTATAGTTCAACATTCTTCTCCATCCTAGCGAATGGCTCTCCAATGGGTTATTTAAAAGCTCAAGAGGTTTGAGACAAGGTGATCCTTTCTCTCCCTTCCTCTTCTTATTCCTCTTAGTGACTGAGGCTTTAGGTGGTATTTTGAATAGAGTTTCAAAGAGGCTCAATTGAGAGTCATGAAATATTGAAGTATATTAATTTGTGTATCTTTTAACATCACGTCTCTTCTTTGGTTGAATTAACCATCACAACTATTCTTTCATTGCTTGGTTTCCACAAAAGATAACTAGTGAAGATCCAATGACCCATCGTTTTTTACTGGTATGTCTAATAGTTTGAAGTTGGGCTTGAGATAGTGCTCTTTATGAGTTTCTTAGACTCAAGCTCAAAAATCTACACGACCAGAACTAGAATTTGTTTTCAATTCTATTTCTTTTCTTCACTTAATTGAATCTTATCCTTGTTTAGATAGTGGGGCTTTAGTAAAACCAATTTCAAATATATTTGAAGGGGATAGGAGAAAAGAATGCTTATATATGACAGATAAGGACCAAAGTTTTAAGGATTGATACCCTAACCAAAGACACCCACATAGCTTTGGGTTTTAGGAAAATATCCATCAGTTTATGGCTCTATGATAGATAATGTTTTAGGATAGAACATTCAGTGAGGGTATAAATAATAAGCTACCAAAATGTTTCATAATAGCACTTTTGATGAGGTTATGAGCAATATGTATATGGAACGTATGGAAAAGAAATTGGAAGGTGTAGGCACCTAAAATTTGCAAAAACAAAAAATGAAAATAAGGGTTGACACCCTCACTAATGTACACAAAAGACTCAAAGTCATACATGAGCCTCAAAACTACAATATAAGCTCATTGAGCCCAGGTTTAGGTTTCTAAATAGTAACCAATAGGCCATCAAACCCCATGTTTCAACTCATTAGCAAGCTCATAATCACACATGATAGAGATTTGAATAAATTTGAATCTAGATTCTATTGAGTAAACAAGAAAAACTATACCACTTATGAAATACAAATATTTTATAAATTGTTTTTTATCGAAACAGGAAAATTGCAACCGATCACTTAGACTAAAAAGGTAAAGGCATTGAATCAGTACCCAATCAAGGGTTTGACAAGATTCCACTTTAAGTCTGTAAGGACACCCCATTTACATAATATAGGGATTTTTTTAGAAGACTTCAAGCAAGAGTGTGGTAAAGACTAGAAAATGGTCTAAAGGATCTCCAAGTCCCTTCATAGGCTTAGAAGTGGCAAAGAGCTGTGCTAACTTGGCTCAGCTTGGAGCTCAGCTAGTCAGCTGAGCTCGAGCTTTGTTTAAAGCTCATAGAGTTGAGCCTGACCCTTTATTTGAGCTTATTTCATAAAGAGCCTGCACCGAGCTGTACAAAGCTCTGCTCAGTAAGGACGGCTCATTTGGAGCTCTATAAAATAATATATATAGTGTTAGGGTTACGATAAAAAGAAAACTTTTTATGAAAGCATGTTAGAAGAGATAAAAATATTAGATATTTTTTTACTTCTTTTTGCTTCTCTTAAAATATTCTAATAAAAAACTATTGTATTCAAACCCTAAAACTATCGTTACTATATTGAAAAGCAATTTCCACTTTCCTAAATCTTTTATGTACTCCATACTCCCTTTTCATCATGATTTTATCTCTACTCCCAAACTGAAGCTGGCAGCACTCTTTAATCTTCACTGAAGTTGGCAGCACACTTTAATCTTCCACCTCAGTTTCTCAGTTAGTCGGACTCCGACAGGCTGTGATCTTCCTCACCATTATGGCATATTCTTGTCCTCCAAAAGTCTCAACTACTCAAATAGATCGGACTCCAATAGGGTGCAATCCTCCTCTCCATTCTGTTAGGATTCTTCTCCAACTGTTGGACAATGTATTGACAAACGAATTAGCAAAACATAACTAGGCACATCTCAGTTAGTCGCAGTCCGGTCTATTAAGAATGATTCACCTCCTTCTTTTCTTTCCAGGAAATTAATTTTCTTTAATTGCATTCTCATCATGGTTTTCTCATTTCAGTTCTACTTTTAAGAACATTTAGAGGATTCTACCGTTATTGCACTCAAATAACCACATTTGTGATAGATGCTAAGAACAGGAAGGGGAAGAAACCACTACACTCCTCTTCATCCTCTTGCCATGAATTTGACATATCAACTTTGATAGTCACCTCGAATATGACTTGACTTACAAGTAAGGATGATTCTGGGCACTCAGATGCCAAAGTTATAAAGATAACCCATCACGATATTATAACCAAATCATGGTGGGTTGAACTGGGTTCTAACCCAAACTAATCTAACTCGGGTTCACTAGCTAATTGACATGATTGTTGTCTCTACGTAGGGGTGTGCATGGGCCGGGCTCGGGCCAGGCTGAGTTTAGTCCGGGGCTTGGCCCGTCATAGTAATTTCGGGTTCGGGCCCAATTTTTTTTTTAGAAACTTTAGGCCCAAGCCCGGCCCTAATTATTTTATGGGTTTCGGGCCGGGCTCAAGCCAGCCCACAGCCCATTGATTTTTCAAAAAACCACAATCTTTGATATCTCTTTTTTGACACCTATTTTTTAATCTCAACTCTTTTTTAAATGTTTTTAACCCTCAACACACCCGTGTCAACTTATAATTTACCATATACACTAAAAATACATTTTTATCATAGAACATTTTCTTCACACACACACACACACACACACACACACACATATATATATATATACAAGTTCGGGCTTCGGGCCGAGCCGAGGTAAGCCCGAGTCTGGCCCTAATATAGTTCGGGCCTTCAACTTGGGCCCGGACCCTTATCGGGCCTGGTTTAGGCTAGGCCTTTTGGGCCAAATTTCGGGTTGGGCCGGGCCGGGCTCGGCCTTGCCTGAGCCCATGCTCAGCCTTATCTCTACGTATGACAATTTTGAAACCTTTTTATTTTATTTTATTTTATTTCAAAAGATCGGCAATAGAAGTATTAGAATACATCATCTCCGTTTATTGCTAGGTCCCACTTAAATGACGCACGGACCAATAGGGAGGAAGATCCTACTATTGTCGCAAATCACATGTAACAAATAATACGGCTCCACAAGCAATCACTAGGAGTTGATTGAGATTTTCTCCTTTAATTTGTAGATTTTTGGTGAGTAAAGATAACTTAACATTGAAATGATGCCACTTAAAGAAAATCGAGCATCAATAACACTTGGTTTGTTTGGATTAACATTTTAAGAAGTGAAGGACTTCTCTAGAAGGAATTTTCTTAGAGAAGTTCCTTTTGAAGAGTAAATATGCATGAATCATTTTGAGAGGAAAGACCTAAATTTAAGTTTTAAATTATCGCACAGGAACAAATGTTTTGTGATGAAAAAGTGTTTTGTGAATTATAAGTCGTCACATGTATTACTCGGTTAAAAAAAAAGTATGTGCATAAAAAGGAACACCAAATTCAAAAACACATTACCCACAGAGGTTGTTTCATCACAGACAATAAATCTGGTGCATGTG
>JAOXJP010245825.1:0-22613 GCA_025762735.1 Platanus orientalis | reverse complement strand
CATCCATGCTTGAATCTAGCTCTCCTGTGGGGCGGCACATACATAAGTCTTGTTTGAGTGTCCACATCAGCCATTTGTTGGGTTATTTGGAAAGAAAGGAACAAGCATATTTTTTATGGTTCCAGTGCTCCTACGAACCACATCTCACTTCGCATTATTGATCTTCTGAAGGAATGGGTGGCTATTCTCCAAGGCTTTGATGATGGAGAACGGGTATTTTTTGGATGGGTTTGCTATTGTTGTTGTTATGTAGTTTTATTGTTGTTTAGGTTGCAGCTTTGTTTGCCTCTAGGGCTTGTTGTTTTGCTTTGTTTCCTATTTTCTTTTCCTTTGTTTCTTTCCTTGTCTTTGGTCCAGTTCACCTTCTTGGTGAATTGGTTTTTTTTGTTGTTGCTCTCCCTTTTTTTTATCTATAAAGCTTTTTTAGTATCTCTCAAAAATGAGGACAGAATACAAGCTAAATTCTAATAATATGCTTTGAAAGCAAGAATGATCTAGCATTTATCAATGAATTCCAATCCCATCCATTTATATCCAAACCATACTTATTGAAAATAAAGGATTGCCATAGACTACCCAATTGATGGTATAACTCCGTAACCATTTCCCCAATAAAGCTACATTCCACACTTAAATCCTTCCAATTCCTAACCCACCCTCAAACTTTGGTTTATGAACCATCTTCCAATTTATCAAATGATCTTTCTCATCGCTCCCCCCTTCCCATAAAAAATTCTGCTAAAAACATCTCAATCTTCTTAGCAACCTTGGCTAACATTTTAAAGATAGACATGTAATATACTGGAATGTTCACCAAGGCCACTTTTATAAGAGTGATTCTTCCTCCCAACAATAAGTAGGATCTTTCCCAACAAGACAACTTATTTTCCACCCTTTCCACAACTAAATACCCAAACCTCACCTTGTAATGATGACCACCAAGAGGAAGCCCCAAATTTTTTACCAGCCATACATCCATTCTACACCTTAAGCACCTCAACAAAACTACAAAGACAATCCGACTCCACATGAATTCCAGCTAAGCTAGATTTCCTCAACTTATTTTTCAAACCAGAAATAATTTCAAACACCGTAAGCATGAATTTTAGATTCTAGATACACTTCACCTCCACCTTCAGAAACAAAGTAGTATCATATGCAAATTGTAGATGAGAGATAACTTGATTACTTCCCTCCAACTTGAAGCCCTCCAACATATAAACAAGAACTGATCTGTTTAAATGAGCACTTAGTGCATCAGCCACCATGGTAAAAAGAAATTGAGACAAAGGATGCAACCCCCTCAATCCACCAAAAAACAAGACCTTTTGGAGTTCCATTAAGCAAAACAAAGAAGAAAGGCTGATTAATACACCCCATCATCAACATAATCCATCTAGGAACAAAGCCTTTCTTTTTCAACACCAATTCTTACATAGGTCACATAAATGACTCAAAATTCAACCCTTTAATACCTATGGTCCAAGCATTGTTCCCACAAATTAAGATCCCTTTGCTTCCTTTGTTCTTAGCCTTGTTAATGATCTTCATATTGGTTTAAACAACATAAAATGGACTCAAATGAGTCACCCCATTAGTCTGTGTTTGTTTCTTATCACTCACTCCCCCCTTCAAAATGTCTTCTGTTTTTTTTTCCTGCTCTTTCCTCCACATTAGCTCCTCCAAGTTCTAATAGTTCTGAGTAGCTCTAGAAAGTTCTGTTGTTTCTATCATTCAAAAAATAAATAAAAAGGTTATGTAGTTTCTTTCAAACCAGGCCAAACATATGGCAGCAGAAACTAGGTTCCAAATTCTCAGTCCTCTTTGACTGAAAGCCTTTATCCTTAAGCCTTCTAAAGGACTCTTCAAGTCCCTTGCGGTACCCAAGCCATACAAATTCGTTCAAAAAAGTGGTCCACACATCCATCGCTGCAGGGCTATAGAAGAATGCTACAGAGAAACAAGAAGGAACCAATAGCCAATTGATCAATTTCTCGGACATCAGATGGGTTCGGCTGGAAATTGGTAACAGAGCAATTGAGCAGATATGCAAGAGAGCTTATTCCCTAAAGTTGGATAATCATATCGAGTGGACTAAACTAATAATCTAGACCCTGGCTTTATTGTTTCAGTCTAGTAGGGATCAAACAAACCTCAGGACCAGGGTTACTGGTCAAGTACTTGGCGGGACACAAAAAAGCATCAATGGACAGCAAGCTTGACATGCAGCAAGTAGAGACTTTTTCCGTTGTTTTTCTATTTCCGTAAGTTTGTGCTGAAGATAGTCTCTTTGCTTTTGGAAACTCAGTTATCCCCAATCATCAGGATGATAATATCTGGCCTTGATTGATAAGACATACAAGACTCTTTCAAGATTTTTTCTGACATCGTCTTCTGATCTCTTCTTCAATTCTGCTTCATAGCATTCCCAAGATATGGGTCCATAACATGCCATGGATTACAACTAGATAGAACTAGCTGTAAAATCCTAAGCTCTGATACCAAATATGATGTGGTAATGGTTGAAATTCTTGCGAAAGCTGCAAACAGAATTTAAAATTTCAAAGATTTCTTTAACCACTCAAACACTTAACAATTTTAGGGGGAAAATTACAACAGAAAGTAAGGAATCAAAAGAACAGAAATTATAGGAGTTTAGAAAAGAAAAACAAGAAGAAAGAAGAAGGTAAAACCCAAAAAATCAATTCTGATGCAGTGGCATAAAATGACCAAAATACCTCTGGTCGTATGACAGAAAATTCTATTCGGCTAGAGTGAATCTTGGACCTAAGATGTACCACTGTTCGAAATTTCAGCCTATTTGGGTATGAATTTATATATATAATTATATGTGGAAGTAGCTGATGTAGAGTTTTGAAAGGATGAAGGGTTAACGGTTAAAAGAAGAGGGATCTTGAACAGCCACAGGGTTAGGGTTGATGGGAGCTAGGTTTAGGTGATGGAAAGACTATTTCTTGGGGGTTTCTTGAAGGAAAAGTATGGGAAGAAGGTAGGGTTGGGTCATTTCAGGTTTTAGGTCAAGACGCTAATCAAGATTTGAATCTTGATTAATGTTTGAAGCTTCTTGGTAGACTTGGTGATTCTTTAGTTCAAGAATTAATATTAATGGATTCAAATCAAGAAATCAGCAAACAACAATAGTAAACAAGAAGCAAGAAAGAAAGAATAAAGAAGAGGGCGAATAGAGATTTATGTGAGAGAGAAGAGAGAGTGTGAGATTACCTCTTCCTCGTGAGAAGAGAGAGAATGGGGAGCCCACGGCTACAAACCAAGAAGGAGATACCTTGTCCACTCGTGGACTCCAAAATCACAAATTTTTATTTCAAATATCAAAGACTGAATTACATCCTAAAGACATTCTTTTTATAGACTTGAACCACTAGACTCCTAATCTAGATAGAACTCCTATTTTGACCCTAAATAAAAATTCCTAATTACATCTCAACCCGTGGCATTTAATGCCTTATTACAAAAACCCTTAATCTTATATTAGAAGTTCTTAAAGTAATGTTTCATTCCCCTTTCCAAGGCCTTTAGGCCCTAAAAAATAAATCTGATGTAGAATATCAGTCCAAGATGAGGCACACATGTAGGCTTATAAAACACCTATTTGTTGGACTAAAATTAGGACAAAAAAGCTGATTGGGCGGAATTAATTGGCTCAGAGATAGGATGAAAAGGGATGTTTACCTGCACTGCAAAAGGAAGAGGGTTTTGTGCACAAAGGGGACTCGTGGGAGGGTCAAAAAAGGTGGAATTAGGCTATGTTAAATGCAGGAAAGAAGGTAGGGTCTGCAGAAAGTTTATATATTGTGAAGTGGGATTTCAGGTAGGCTAGAAAGGGGAACAGGGTCCTGTTTTAGTGTAAAATAGAGGACTGTTTTGGGTAGTTCAGGGGCTAAGACAATGATGAAAATAGAGGTGTTGTGGGTGGAAAAGAGGGTAATATATGGAGTTTGATCTGGGCTGATTTTAGGGGACAGTTCCTAGCTTAGAACAAGTGATGCAGTGGTTAGAGAAGCAATATCCCCTTTGGAAGCCTATGCCAATAAAGTTAAAGGAATTTGCAAGGAGACAACTTCCAGCCCCACATAATTCTAGTTTAATTTTCATGTTTTAGAATGTTTTTAATTAAATTTGGGCGAGGGGGTTGACCTAATAAGGCCATATGAGCCATGAGAAGGGGTTAGAAATAAATTACAAGAGTTTTAGGCAGTTTTTTTTTTTTAGTTTTTCTGGAATTTTTTCAAGGCTGGTCGTACAGGGATATTATCATCCAGTTTTGGGAAAAAATTATAAATATGTCTTTACGACCTCTTGTGCAAGAGTTTTTGATATTGCATGATTTAGAAGTGGTTTTCTTTACTCATGGAGCTTGGTTCCTCCCTCAACCTTCACAGTAAGGTGAGTTCTCCCTCTTTCTCTCTTATTCTTTATTTCTTTCACTCTCTTCTCTTCTCCATTCTCTCTCACGTTTTCTCTTCTCTTTTATTTTTATTTCTTTCTACAAAAAACCATTTCTTTCTTCTTCTTCTCTATTTTACCTAGTTCTTCATTCCTTTATTCTCACCTTTTCTTGTTTCCTCTTCGTTCTTGCTTTTTTTTTCATCTTCTTTCACTTTTCTTTCTACAGAATTTTTACAGCAACTTCTCTTTTTCTTAATTACTTTGCAACCAACCATCTTATCCTCAATTCCTTGCACAACTATATTCATCCTAACCCCATAAACCTATCTACACAATTTTCCCCAATTTCTAAACCCAATTTCTACCTTTTCTTAAAAATCCCCAATTTTCTTTAACCCTCAATCCATCAATTCAGCAACTTTTACAAAACCCATTTTTTTAAGAATTTCCGTACACAAACATTAAATTGGGGCAAAGACAAGGTAGGGCTGGGTGCCCCACCATGTCCCCATCTTTTTAGGGCTTCAAATTTTAAAACCCAAATTCTTCGAATTTCAGCCCTCTTTTGATTCCTTTCATTCTTTCTTTGATCTTTCATCAATTTTCTCTAAATTCTTACTTCTATTTATTACTTTAGTCATTCTTGAATTAATCTCTTTAATTCTTGAATATTTTCTTGCAAACTTTGATTTCTTGAATTAATTTATTTAATTTTCTGAAATCTTTATTAATTCAAGATTCAATTTTTAGGCTTTGTTCTTAATTAATTATTGTAGGATCCTTTTCTCCTTTGGATCCTACATCAACAAGGTCATTTCTGCAGGTTCGTAGGAGACAGAATGAGGCTCAAGCCCAGCTCTGATCTGAATAGAAAAAAGGTGGTAGATAGGGACTGATATATGTAGACTGAACAAGTAAGGGAAAGAAGGGTGTTTGAAGCTTGTTAGACTGAGATCCTTGGGGCTGTTACAGAAAACACTAAGGATGAAAAAGAGAAGGGAAGTAATAAAGAAAGAGAAGAAAGAAAATAGAGAAGGAAGGAGAGTAAGAAGGAAAGAGAAGAGTACCTTACTCGTTGGAGGAGGAGGAGAAGAGAGGAAATGGGGAGATCCACAATCTCTACCCAGGAGGAGAAAGAGAACTACGGATTGCAACCCACTTTCACACACCAAACACGATCAATTTCCCATATCAATTCACTGACTTTTAATTGATTGTTGAGGGCCTATAAATAGGCTTTACAAATCTTTAAACAAAAGAATCCTATTCCTAATAAACTCCCTAGAATCTAAGACTCAATACTGACTAAACTTTCCTAAGAAAAAGAATTATAACATAAATAAAACTCTTAATAGAAAGAATCCTAACTAAACAAGACTCTTTAAATAGAAAAAAAAAAACTCCTAAACTTTAAAACCACTAGGGGCTGTCGAGCACTTCTAATGGGCCCCACTTTTTTACGGTTAAAGAGTCCTAACAAAATTAAAAGAGGTGCTGTATGACCACCACTTATTACACTTTTAAATATTTTAAAAGAAAACCTAAAACTAATCTAAATTGCAAATAACACCTTGGCTAATAAAGCCTTATTACAAAAGACTCCTTTTGGACAATTAATATTAACAAAAGACCCCTAAAACAGAAAATTAAATTCCCTAACTACTGGATAACAAGTGGAGGACCATCCATGGTCCTCTAATTGCTTCTTCTTCACACTATATGCTCTTGCATCAAAATCCCTAAATAAAATCCAAAAACAACCCTAAAATAAGACAAACCCAAATAAACTAACCCTAAAATTTATGGAAATTACCCTAAATTAAAATAAGACCTTAATTAAACCATCTAAATTACATGATTTAAACAGGACCCTCTTATGAAGGGGCAGATACATGAAACGCGTCATATTGGCCGCATCATTTTGAAAGCACAACTTGTCTCAAATAGCCAAATCCGCTTACCTGAACCTCCACATCCACTTTCCTAAGAGTGCCCTGTTCATAGTTTGTAGGTTGCAGATTCCTAAACCACCTACCTTCTTGCAAGTGCAAACCTACCTCTAATGAACAAGACAAACTTTCCTCATGTCCCCATACACCCACCATTTAAAAAAAAAAATCTTTGTATCTTTTCCAATCTCTTTGAGATCACCACTTCCCAAAACAAAACTTCACTTTTATTTCATGGGTACACTCCCAAAATTCATAGATAACCTTTCCTAAACTTTGCAACTACCCTATATATCAGGTTTCCATCCATTAAAAACGTTCAGTCTTCTGTTTATTGCAGAAAAGGAAAGAAATATAATGCATTTATACAAGGAACCGGCATCTAATTTTATTTAGAACATCTAGCCCTCCTTACCCCCCATATAACTATCCTACATACAGAAAGGCCACATTCCACAATGATAGCCGTAATTTCACGAACAAAATGCACTACATGCCAAGACCCCTCCCTCACTCATTCCCCCTCAACACATTGACCTCCCCTACACCCACCAATAACCCCATTAACTTCACTTTGGTAAAGTCACAAATACCCAAAGGACAACATGCTACCCTGACAACATTGTCATCCACATCACAGATTATACACCCATAGCCCAAAGGGCCCAGATTCCCCATAGAGGAGCCATCAAAATTCAATTTTAGTGTCCCAGTATGAGGGGGAGCCCACACCTTTTTCAAGCCTTGATCCTTTCGGCCGGGAGGCATAAACAAGACCTCTAATCTCTAACTATATCATTTAGTTTTACATCAATAAACACCTTGGACACCAACATCCAATAACCTACCTCACAAAGAAAGAACTGCGTCCTTAACCTCCATAGGACTCCTGCGAACCCCTTCTGATGTAGGATCCCAATAAGATTAAGCTCCTACTAATAATTAATTGATGAACAAAATCCTAAAATAAAATTGTATGCAAGAAAGACTGAATCTTGAAATTCAAGAATGCTAAAAATTCAATTAAACACACTTCCAGAACTCAAATCTTTACCAAAATAATGCAAGAAATTCAATATTTAAATCCAATTAATAAAATAAAGAATGAAGGAAAATATAGATAGCCATGGATGGGGTATTGGATTTAAGGTTCGAGAAAATTTCAAGATTCTTGATTTTGAAAGAAATCTTGAAAGAATCCTAGATACGAGAGTTGAAAAATTGGGGAAAGTGTTAAAGAACTTGGGTTTAAACTAATGAAGGCTAGATGGAAGAGAAACGAGGGTTTAGACGATGGGAATATGGAAAAATCTAAAAATAAACTTGCTGAAAATTTTCCAGATTTCAAGAAATCCAAGAATGAGGATTCTTTATGGTTCTTGATAAATAATCTTTGCAAACGTGAATAAAGAACCAAGAAAACAGAAAATTTAAAATGAAAGAAAGTATAAATTAAGAAAGAAATCAAAAAATAAGAGGTAGAAGAAAAAGAATAGAAGGGAGAAGATTAGGGGAAGAGAGACAGACGAGAGAGAAGTAGAAGGGGAAGAACTCACCTTAACATGAGGGATTCTTGAGAGGAAATAGCTCCAGCCATATGGCTCCAAAAAACTAATCGGCATTCATCAAAATCTGATCGTGCAGGACAGATTTTAGGTTCTTATAAGCCTTACAAAAATTTTGGATTAAAACTCCCTCATAACTTGTGTTGTATAGCCAGCACTAATAAACCCCTATAAAACTAAAAAAACACTCAAAACACTACTAAAACTTATATAACTTATTACTAACTCCCACCCCATGACTCATAAAGCCTTATTACATAAAATTTCTCATAAAATCAACCCAAAACAATAAAATTTCATAGGATGTGAGCAGCAAGCTAACCTCTTAGACTTCTTGGGAAATCTAAGCTTGGGCTTCCATAACGGATAGGTCTTCTCAAGCCATTGCAATGTTGTCGCATCAACTCCCCCCCCCCCTCTAAGAAAACTCAACCCCGTTGAGCTTGAGTGGGGGTCCAAGAATTCCTATCCCACCATGTGGTGCGAGCGGCAATGGAAAAGAGCCAATGTTCTTCTTCTTGGGCTTCAGTGACCTGTGTCTCGTGTAGTAATTATAAGATGAATACGTCCCACAAATCCCCGTTCTACTCTTTCTTTGGATTCTTCTTCCCGTGCCTCTGCTTCGAGAATCATCTCAGGACTTTATTCATAAACTTCCTCCTCTGGATCACCCTCTTACGTAGGCTTCTTATCTGCAAGTCCCCCAAATTTGCTAGGACACTGAGATTTGTAATAACCATAACCCTTACAATTTAAACATTGATCTACCCTAGGCTTAGATACTGAACCCTCTCAAGATCGTGATGGTGAAATCTGAGACCGAGAACTATTAGGCTACCTGCTAAAAGACGGATGACCAACCATTAAACTTCCATAAGCACTCTCCATTATAGGCTTCTTGGTGTAGAGTGTTTGCATGTTCTCTTCAATCTAGTATGCAACCAAAATAGCATCATCCACATAAGTGTAATAATGATAGCTTAGCCATTACAAATTATGCAATTGTAATCCTTGCCTATACAAGGAAATAAGAATCCTGTCATTCTATTTGATGTCAGCTCAGGTAAGCCAGGTGCTAAAACTTGCTACTATAAGCTTCCATAGTCATAGTTTCCTATCTAAGCTAAGTCAACTGAATATGAGTCCTTTGTCTGTAATCTTGAGGTTTGAAGCTCCTATTCATGGTTGCCTTCATCTCATCCCATGTAGGCATTGTACCCAAATCGGCTCTGGCATAGCTCTACTTGTACTGTTGATACCACATAAGAGTTGTTCCCTTTAATTTAGCTTCAACTAATTGAAGCCTATGGCTCTCTAGCATCTCATGCCACTGGAAATACGTCTCTATACTATGCACCCAATCCAAAAATGCATCTAGGTCCCTACCATAGAAATCTAAGACATCCAATCTGCCAAACCTAACCTATCTGTCTCTTGAGGTGCTTGATATGTGCGCCATAGATCTTCGAATAGTCTTTCTCCTTGGGGAAGTCTCCTCAAGTTGTCTAATAAGAGATGTCTCGTGAACTAAGGTTTCTGAATGATGATTAGAGGAAGATATTGGCTATGAAGATTCCCCATCTTGGGATAGGTTCTTTACCTTTCGATAAGCCTTGAATGTCTAAACGGAGGCTTTCAACTTTATACACTAGTTGTTGAACCAAAACCTCAAGTTTATCCATACGGGAAGTCAATTCTGTCTTGATAGACTCTCCAATTCATGAGCCTATTTTTTTACATCAGCTAAACCCCTCCCAAGTTGTTTAGGGCTTGCTCAAATAAATTAGGGCTATATAAAATCCCTTCTGAAAACCCCAAAATAATTCAAGGTAGCCCTAAAATGATTGATTGCCTAGAGTATGTGAAAAACCCTAAAATGGATGGAAAAGGGTTTGGAGTTACTCAAAAGAATTTAGGGTATGCCCTAAATTAAAATGAAGCCCTTTTGAAATGCCCTAAATTAATTTTAGGCACTTTAAAGAAACCCTAAAATTATAAAGAAGTCAAGAGCAACATATTAGAAGACAAAAGGGGAAATCAATTAGGCTCTAGATCAGATAGGGTCCCAGCTAGAATGAGGTTAGTTGGAATCCTTGCTCTAATTAGGCTCCTACAATAACTAATTGTTGAACAAAAGCCTAAAATAAAATTGTATGCAAGAAAGATTGAATCTTGAAATTCAAGAGTGCTGAAAATTCAATTAAACACTTCAAGAACTTAAATCTTAACAAAATAATGCAATAAATTCAATCTTTAAATCCAGGTAATAAAATAAAGAATGAAAGAAAATATAGGTAGCCGTGGATAGGTTCTTGGATTTAGGGTTTGAGAAAATTTCAAGATTCTTGATTTTTAAAGAAATCTTGAAAGAATCTTGGATATGAAGGCTAGAAAATTGGGAACAGTGTTAAAGAACTTGAATTTAGCTAGATGGAAGAGAAACGAGGGTTTAGATGATGGGAATATAGAAAAAATAAATAAACTAAAATAAACTCGCTGAAATTTTTCCAGATTTCAAGAAATCCAAGAATGAGGATTCTTTATGGTTCTTGATAACAAATCTTTGCAAATGTGAATAAAAAACCAAGAAAAGATAAAAATTAAAATGAAAGAAAGTAGAAATTCAAAAAGAAATCAATAAATAAGAGGTAAAAGAAGAAAATTAGAAAGGAGGAGACTAGAAGAAGAGAGAGAGAAGAGAGAGAAGTAGAAGGGGAAAAACCCACCTTAACATGAGGGATTCTTGAGAGACAACAGCTCCAACCTTGTGGCTTAAAAATACTCAATCTTCATTCATCAAAATCTGATCGTGCAGGACAGATTTTAGGCTTTTATAAGCCTTGCAAAAAATTTGGACCAATATACCCTCATAGCTTGTGTTATACGGCCAACAGTAATAAACCCCTATAAAAACTTTTTAAAAAAACACTTTAAACACTATTAAAACTTCTCAAAATTATTACTAACTCCCACCCCATGGCTCATAAGGCCTTATTACATAAAATTCCCCCATAAAATCAACCCAAAACAATAAAAAATCCTAATCTACTGATGTGGGCAACAAACTGTCCTTTCTTCTAGGGAAATCAAAGTTTGGGCTTCCATAACGGATAGGTATTCTCGAGCCATTGCAATGCTGCCGCATCACCTTCAAACATCCTTTTACTTCTCTCAACCAACGTGGTCATAAGCTTTTTCCATATAAATTTAGTGTTGGATTGTTGTCTCCTCGGATCTTAACATGGACTTTATGCACTCATTGCGATAAGAACATCATCTACAATCAACCTTCCCTTAAACACACCTTGAAATGAAGAGTGATGCTCAGTAACCCTAGTTCTAAAGGTTAAAACTTCAAAGATAATCTTATAAATGCTTCCTAACTAGGCTGACAAGTCTAAAATCTTCAATATTCTCTGTCTCGACCACCTTAGGGATTAAGGTGATGGACGTTGCATTGCTACCTTTATTGAGAAAATCTGAAAAGAAGAGATCTAAGAACACAGTTACAATGTCTTCCTTTAGAACCTCCCAACAAGAACAATAAAAGGCTAAAGAAAACCATTCGGTCCAAGAGCTTTATCCCCTTTTAACTTTCAAATGACCTTTGTAATCTTTTCATCCCCAAATGACCAATCAGACCAATCCCTCTGGAACTCCTCTAAAACCATGAAAGGAACAATGCTTAACCTAGGTCTGAAACCTCTTAATCGTAAATAAAGATTCTGAAAGAAGTCTACCACATGAAGCTTATTATTTCTTGGTCTTCAACCAGAGCTCCATCCATCCTCATTCTGGTTATATACATACAAACACATTCTTATCTTTCAGTCGTACTTTTGACTTTTTCTCATTCATCCATAAAAATACTTAATAAAATGAGAAAGTCCAAGACTTGAATAGCAGGCCTCAAGGCTCAGGCTACATGCAACAAGAGGTCCTGCTGCCACTTCACTTCACATCTCACCTTTTAAAACACTGACCTCTAGACTACTTCCTACTCTTTGTTATTGTATAAAGTAGCAACCTCAGTAATTAAATTCAGACCACCCTCATTGGCAATATTAGGCAAACATCTAGTGCCATTAATTCCATCCTCTGCTTCTAACAAATCAAGTTCCATTCTCATATTTAATGTGCTGCCAACTCAAGTCCAACAGCAATCATGCTAAGAATACCTTTTTCATCCTGTAGAACACAACCAACAATTATTTTTTCTGTCTATTTCAGTCATGCCATATAAGACATATGGTCAAACCTTCCAAATAATAAGCAGCCCAACTTTATAACACATTACAGTGAGATTTCATTTAAAAAAGTGTTTGGAAAACCGTATGCTACTTTAGGAGTTGGACTTTAGAGTCCACATTTAACTATTCTGTGAATTTAGATTAGTAATGAAGACCGCTGCATATGGCAAAAAAAGTGGGGAAGGAGTAACAATTAGATGCAGAGAGGAATAAACAAAAGAAACAACCTCTTAAATTTATTAAATTAAATTTCAAGTAAAGTAATTAATGAAAACAAACGAGTTAGTAAGGTGCAGAGGGGACTATTAAATCAACTGAACAAACCCGTACCTGCTCAATAACTGTATCAGTGATCAGATCACCAGCCACCTCCCTTGACTCCGAGATAACAGCCAAATCCTCCACAACCCACTTCCTATTGGTAGGAGCCGAAACCAAATTAGCATACCTCTGAAGATCCATAACCTCTTTCTGCATCACCTTCGCAGCCTTCTTCTTAGCAAGCGCAAAAATCACGTTATCCATGGCATCATCGTTCATATAAACCTCGAAAGTAATCTCATCCTTACAAGGCACAATCAAATTGTAAACCCTCGATATCAAATCGTGCCGACTCTGAAGCTCCATCGTCGCCAACAAACCCTGGCAGTACCTTCTCCCGCTCGCGTAGAATTTAAAAACATTCTGCCCTTCTTTCAACAGCAAAGGCGTATCCTTACCATCCCCAGTTCCCAAAAGACTGAAATTCTTCTCAAAGATCGAATTTTTGGTGGCGAACCTCGCCGCCCAAGCTAACGCGATATTCTCATTCTCTCTCTTCCCGGTGAAGTAATTAACGATAAATACGATCAGAAAACTCACGCAGACGATCTCGATGGTGTAAAAACTGGGCTTACGAGACGGTTTCACAGCCGGCTTGGGATCGGTGTCGGACGGTGACGCCGGCGTAACGTCGTCGGGAGATTTAAGGATTTGCTGGGGTTCTTGGATCGGGAGGCCCTCGAATTCGTCTTCGTCCCAGTAATCGAAGACGGTCGATGAGGGCTTCGGGGTGGGATCTGACGGAGGTGGGGAATTTGGGGATTCGTCGGGAGGATCGTGCTGGGTTTCGACGTCGGATTGGGTAACGGTAAGAGGAGGGGGAGGGGAGCGGATGGGTAGATCAGGCATTTGAAGGGATTCAGAAGGTTCATCTTCTTCTCCTTCGTCGCCGAAGCCCTCGAAGTCGGCGGCGAGGACGGAGCAGCGGGTGAGCTCTTGGCCGAGGAGGGAGATGACGGAGAAGATGACCAGGAAGTAGAAGAGGGACTCACCCCGTGGGGCAAAGACACTGGACATGGGTACGAACCACACGGGCGAACTGGCTTTCGCCATTACTCGATGATTACGAGAAAGATCTGTTTCTGCCGGGAAACGAGATTTACAGTAGCGAAGAGAGAAAACAAATGAAGACGGAAAAGGAAATGATTTCAAGTTTTTTAGTAGTCGACTGTTTGGATAGAAATATAGCTCTATGTGGAGGGAGAAGAAATGAAATCCAATATCAGAGCTTTTGGTTCCAAGGATTATCATGCACTTGTGCTCCAAAAAGGGCGGTTTTTCATGGGTTTGTGTTTATTTTGTATATGTGCATTTTTTTCTAATGTTTTGGCTTATTTAGAATAAGATTTTACATTAAGGCTGCATTTGGAAACCATGTAGAATAAAATCATTTATTCTTCTTTTTTTCTTTTTCTTTTTTTAGTTCGAACGTCCATGTATGGTGAGGATTTTATACGCCGACCCCTAACCTGTGCCCTGTCCGCCGATGGTCAAGGTGAAAACATCAGCGCTGAAAAGTGATTTTCACTTTTTGGGGGAGTGTGAAAACACTTCTGACACTGATGTGACCCCCCATTGACCTAGGCGTTTGCATACGCCGAGCCTAGAAAAGCCTCACCGGTCCATGTATGGTCATCATCTAAGTTGAAGGCATCACCATAAGGTTAAACAACATAAATAAATTCCTTTCATGAAATCCTATAATGACCTTATTTCTAACTTCTGTTAATGATGATCACTCTAAATAATTTCACTCTAAAGCTCTCTTTGGCATGCAATCTTGAATCTTGCGATTGTGATCTCAATCAAAAACTAACATATTGTAATCTGGTTCATTATGAGATTAGATTGTGACAATCGTTTGTTTATAATATTTTGAGAAGATGATTTATAGACTAAAATGAAAATTTTGTGTTTTGTATTCAATCTTAAGATTGTGAATTCATCTAACATAAACCTACAATGAAATACAAGAAAAATCAAACAAACAAATTGTCTGGCCATAATCATGGTCCTCTCATTAAACAAGTCAAGATGTCAAAATTACAAAAGAAAGTTAGTCCTCATGAATATTAAAAACAAAACTTTGTCAATAAATCATAGACATTCTAAAAATCAAGTTGTTGCATCTTGCTCCATTGCACTATCAATGCTTTGGCTAAATTGCCCCCAATCATATTGTTGAGTGGACATTGGCAAACATCATATCCATTCTCCTTACTATCACTATCATTAACCATCACATTTTATTGTTCGTAGTGCCCAAATGACCAGTCTTGCTCATGATACTTCTTAAAGAAGTTGTGTATGGTTACACAAGCAACCACAATAAACACTTGTATATCAAAGTTGTAAGAGGGCATTAGTTGCACTAGGAATTGTTTTTTCAACACACCAAGGATCTCTCAATTATAGTCCTCAAAGATAAATGTACAAAATAAAACATCTTTGTTGCCCCCACATGGTTTTCTTTGACAAAAATCCTATTAATGATAGCATACATTCTTGATGAAGCAAGATATCCAAACACATTTGAGGATGATGCATCAACACGATAATATTTTTTTAATAAATACAAGTAATATTGTATATTAACCAATATTATATGCATCAACATTAAGATAATAATAAAATGGAGAACAAGTTACACATAGTGACCTTACATAGAATGAGGAAATTGTAGTTATGGGTTGTGTAATGCTTCCCATAATCCTACTATCATGGGTTGTCCCCTCCCAACCAGCCCATATAAAAGTAAAGCACATGTGAAGTGAGCATACTTGTGAGCTCATCGTTTGAGAATGTGGAGCCATAGGCCCCTTTCCCTCTCTCGACAACGTTCATCCGCCTTGCGTGGTTTGGGTGTAGGACAAAAGGGAGTCCCCCTAATGCATGTGATGTTGTCTATAAATTTGTGTAAATTTGGAGTCACCACTAGTCAATGAAATCAAACTAGACACCTTTTAGGGTACTCTCTAAAGGAGACCCTAAGAACATCTAGGGCTTGGTCTATCCAGAGTACAAAGGTGTAGTTCAGAGGTTTGATTACGGTTGGGAAAGGTGTTAGGCACCCTAACTACCCATACTACATACAGTTGCATACTAGTCCCATCTACAGGTGGCAATGTTTGCCACAACTCGTGAACCCGACATGAACCCAACTTGAAATAAGTGAGTTAGGGTTGATTGTAAACCTGTTTTGGGTCAAAGTGGATCACTGTATATAGTTCCTAGGTGGGCCCCATCTTTTATTTTGGTTAGGACTTGTCAATTGGACCAAGTTGAGCCAAGCCGAGGTCTGCCCAAACTTAGCCCAAAATTTTTTACCCTAGCTCAAATGCGGCTCGAATAAAACTTCTAGCCTAAAATTTGGGCCAAAACTAACCCATTGTAAAACAACAAGCTTCGGCCGAGTTCGAGCTACCTAAATAAAACTCTTTTCTTAATTTTAAAGTTGATTTTAGGCCCCTAAATGCTTATTACATTAGTTTTTTTTTAACAATTGACACTTGATCTATTTAATGATAGTAAATTTGTTAAAAATATATGGATCCAAAAAGAATTATATATATACCTAATATCAACATATAAATAAAATTATTATTTGCTAACTAGTTCGGGTCAGGCCGGGTTGGGCCTTAGGCTAAAATTGAGTTTGTCCAAACCCACCCTAAATAAAACTTTGGGCCTAAAAGTTGGGCCCAAACTTAGCCCAACCCAAAATTATGTTGGCCTAGCCCACTTTATTTTTTGGGTAGGACATGTCTGGCTTTGGGCCAGCCCGGCCCAATTGACAACCTTAATTTTGGTCATTCTAGGTCCAATCATTTTGAGGATTTAATGGGAAAAGATAGAGTCCTTTTAGGACTAAACTATGGTGTTGACAATATTATTAACACATTTTGTGTGAGATCATTTTTCCTACCCAACTTATAAGGAACCTATTTGGCAACCAATATGCAGTATTAACATGGGTTTCATCAAACACCCCAACACTATCCTTAAAATAAGAATAATATCTTCTGCTTCCATGAATTTGGATAAAAACTTCATCAAAAGAGGGTGGCTAAATAAGTTCTTTAGCAAAGAAAGCTAGTGATCGTAAAGTGTTATGAAAACGTCGGGTTCATATTTCACTTAAATGTTAAAACCTTTCTTGGATTATTTCAATCCTTACATTATGATCCAAAATAAATATCGACATGGCCACCTGCTCTTCTACGGTAACATTCGTTGTATTTTTCAATAAGTCTCTCTCCTTAAGTACACTCACTAACCTAAAGAAATGGTTCATATACATTCCAAAAAGTTGTGAATTGTTTTAGGATGTTTGTTAGGCTTCAACATCTAAAATAACCAAGCATGGCCCATAAGTGGAGAAGTGTGAATACATTGTCTTTTAATATGTAATGGCCCTTCCTCTTCTTCATATGAGGTTTATTGTACTAATGCTCTTATAGTAGTAAATAGCATGGCATTCTCAATTGTGTCTAACTCCTCAACCACCTCCATTATATATGTCGAATTAAACTTTTCAATAAAAAAAGTGTGAAAAAAGGTCAATCACACTGTAGTTATCAATCAATCTAGAAGCATTCAAACCATTTTTGAAGGTAAAACCATGACACTTAACCAAAATATTATAAATGAACATAAAAAAAAAATCCAATCACATTCAAAATGAAGAAAATCAAGAGATGGTGCTCCAACACCCATAAATTCTCTAATACAATGCCATAGTCACATTAAACAAACACACCTAAACATTAAGGCCTTTGCTTCTATTCTGATGTTGTTGATTTCAACTAGTTACAATGCACAGATTTTGGGATTTTCAACAAAAAAAATCCATCTTTCAACAAAATAAATAAAAAAGAACACCAATAAATAGTAGGGCCTTTCTCCTAATCGGATATTTCTTATTTCAACTAATTATAATGCACAGATTCTGAAATTCTCAAACAAAGAAAAATGTTTCTCTTCATTAAGTCTTTCAACACCCGCAATACCTTGATGTACAAGTCATTGTTAATATGTATGTCCTCCATTCAACTTAAAATGTCAATTGCTAGTATCACTTCATCATTCTTTTACCTTGGAATGGTAATATTGGTTAATCAAACTTGTGCCAAAGCATTGAGATTGGCAATAAGTTATTTTGTACCAAGAGAGACATCCTTATTTTGATTCTTTTCCCTTATTCATATGACTTCTTTTGTTTCTTTGGTGCACCATGTAGTTCCTTAGGCAAACTATCATCATCATCGTCCAAGTTTTCAACATAAGGGATTTCTTTAATTAGTTCTTGAAGAGTGGATGGAAAATTAAGTTGATTAGGGCACATGCACTCTTCCCTTTAGCATTAGTCCCGCTATAGTGTTCATCGCATTGATCTTCAAACTTGAAAGACCCATTCTTAAATTGTGCACATTATTTATACTTCTGTTGTTCAAGAAGCATATAGTGATGTTAACTAGTGACACACACACACACACACACAAACACATATGCACATTTGTTACTTTTATGAAGTCATTCCAATGTTCTTTGGATGGTGACTCTACTCTCTTTGTCACATAGGACTATCCCCATCCACTACTCTTTTGGCATAAATGTTTCCAAGCAAGCCACGAGCCTTGCATATTTCTATAGAAGGATTTAAACTTTTTAATCTCCTAATTGATGTCATTTTTCTTATTAAAATATTTTGCAATTTCTTACCAACCAAATTTGTCAAAACTGGTATTAGGCCTTCTTCCTTGACAAACCTGTTCTAAACAAATGTCATGGAAAATATTATTATAATCATCTGACCAATGGGATTTGTCTTCAATAACACTTTCCCCCTTTTGCATTACAACACTAATGGTTTTTTGTCCTTATCTATAGATGAATCATTCCCTTTGTTGACCATTTATGGAGAAACAATATATGGCTACACGTTACACATCATCTAAGCCTTAAACTTTGAAACTTATACTGCAATTTTAACAACTTTAAAACAATTCGGAATACCAATATCAGTTTGGGACTTATCTTCTTTGCTATATAGAATCACAACAAGATGGTTTGTGTTAGTGTAATGGATGTCAATCCCATGGACAAAGCATATGTCAGGTATAAGTCTTTTAAGTGTCCAATGTGCTCCCAAGTTCAAGACTAGAAGACAAGTTGGACCAAAGGCTTGAAGGAAGACCGGAAGCCATATTGGATTGCACATTTCACAAAAGGTATAAAACATGCATTGCATATAGCATCATTGATCAAAATATGGACCTAAATAAGATAGAAAATCCACAAAAGATCCAAGACAAAACTGCACAAGAACAACCCTTGCACACAACCTAAAAAAGTGTAGAGATCAAGGTAGTGACCGATCACGGATCTCGTGATCGATCACGACCATGATCTTGGACCCAAGTCTGAGACTCCCGAGCATTTGGCCCCTTCAGGCATGATCGATCACAGCCTAGGCCTAAGTCCCATGATCGATCATGAGATGAAATGGCCTGGAGCCATATTCATGATAGATCACGAGATTGGTGATCGATCAAGGGTCGTGATGGATCACCAATCACGTGATCGATCATGGGGGCATTTTTGTCAAACTTTATTTTTTATTCTCCCAATGCGAAATGTTTTAAAATTTGAACCCCATTTTTGAAAATCAAAGGCTCTAAAGAGTTATCCGTTTTCATCAAAGATTCCAATCTAAGGACTTGGGATGGTCTTCACTCTTTATAAAAATGAAAGTTTCCCTTTAGGGCAAACATTTCAAGCAAGCTATAGAGTGCTAGAACCTTTGCCAAAAATAGAGCCTCCTTCCTTGAGAAATCTCTCTCTCACTGCTTTGAGCTATACTAGCTATCATTTTCTCCAAAGATTCACTCTCTCATCTTCTCTTCTACAAATTCAAGCTACTATCATTGAGGAGAACTACTAGTGGTTTATTCCTAAGAGGAAACCTTTGTTTGACTAAGCTCAAGAAACACTAGAACCAAGGCTTGAAGGTTGTGGATGTATTAAGGCATATTATCTCAACAAAGAGTACTCTCACTTGGTAAAGTAGCAGCATCAACTATCTAGTGGTAATATTTTCTTACTTTTTGCATTCCTTTGTATTCATAATCATACTTATCTTGTTTTACTTCCACCGGAGACATTACTAGCTTAACCACACTCGTCAGAAACACCGAGTGTATTGATTAGCAAGCAAAAGGCAAGTAGTGTAGATATTGTATATTTTTTGAACCTAGATTGTATTAGGCAATCTAAATGAAATATACCTAAACTCGAAGGTGAGCTTTAAAAGAGTGGACATAGGCCATCGTGCCAAACTACTATAAATCTCTTGTCGTTAATTGATTATGTGATTGTTTGTCTCTTTATTTCTATACTTGAAACTACTCTTGCACACCACCTATTTGACAATATACTTGAGTAGACACTTTATAACACATACACACTTGGATTAAGTTCAAGAAGATTAAAATTGAATTAAAATCAATCCCAATATTTAAGAAAATGGGTAAACAAGTTTCAAACCCTATTCACCCCCTCTAGGATCAACCTACTAGGTATTTCAATCAGTATCGGAGCATAGGTTATTCAAATAGGGCTTAACAACTTGAGTTAGATCTAAACAAAAATCCTAGAACAACACTAGATGGCTAAAGAGGATAGTAGCATGTCTATTAACACTCATCCATTTTTCAATGGAAGTGATTATGGATATTGGAAATCTTGAATAGAGATATTCCTAAATGAGTATGACCATAAGGTTTGGGATGTCGTTCTAAATGGCTATACTCTTTCCAACAAACCTAGAAATGAATGAATTGTCACCGAAGCGAAGGCTCACAAGTACAACTTTAGAGCCCTAAATGCTATAGTTAGTGGTCTAGTCCCTTACTAGTTGAGGAGGATAACTCATCTAAAGATAGCCAAAGAAGTGTGGTTGTTTCTCTCGGTCACTCATGAGGGTATAAATGCCGTTAAGATGTCAAAGCTTCATATGTACACTACACAACTTGAAGCTCTTAGGATGAAGGAATACGAGAAAGTCTCCCAATTCAATGTCAAGCTGTCTAGCTTGGTAAATGTTATAAGACGCCTAGGAGAGGATATCCCAGAAAAATAGTCTGAAAAGTGCTTAGGTCACTCCCAAAAAGGTTTAAACCTAAAGTGATTGTGATTGGGGAGAGCAAGACCTAGAAGCTATCAAGTTAGAAGAATTGATAGGTTCCCTTCAAACGTTCAAAGATGCTATTAAGATCACTACTAAGAAGAAGAACATAGCCCTTAAGGTAGAGGAACTCTCTAAATCCACCGAGGATTCGGATGATGACATAGCTTTGGTGGCTAAGAAGTTTAAGAAGTTCTTTAGAGGGAATGCAAGGGATTACTCCAATAACAAACAAGTGAGAAGATCATTCCCTAACTATAGAAAGAAAAATGATTTCTCCAAGAAACCTCTCATTTGTTATGAGTGCAAAGGGAGATGTCATATTGTTGAGTATTACGACAATAAGAAGAACAAATTCAAGCCAAAGGGCAAGGCCATGACTGCAACTTGGGATGATGATTCAGAGGTTTCAGAAAATGAGTCTCAAGGTAGTGAGGAAGGTCCCTCACAAGAGATCAAAGCCTTTGTGGCTTTCAACACTCCTAGGAGATCACTTTTAGACATGAATGACTCTAGTAGTGAGGATGAGGGAGATGATGAAGAAAAGGAGGATACCTATGATGCACAAGAGGCATTTGATGACCTCTTCATTCAAAATGTTAAGTTGGGGAACAAGAACAAACAACTCAAGAGGGAAATCAAAGAATTGACTAAGAAATCAAGATCACTATAAGACATCATCTTCATCCTACAACAAGAATCTTCTACAGAAAATAAAAAGAAAAATAATTTTTCAAAGAAAACTACTTGATCCTATGTACAAAGGAGAAAATGAGCCTAAAAATTGTAGAGATAGAAAAGAAGCTTGGTGAAGCCAGAATATTATTAGGCTTAGAGAATGATAATAGGAAGTATGAGAAGAGAAGACTTCTCGAGGACAATAAAAATTTATCTGATAAGGTTCTTAAGCTTAAGGAAAAGCTCAAAACCGTAGAAGAGAAAAATGATGATACTAGTAGTGATAATTCACTCTTCCAAGAGTTGAGGGACCAAGTTAAGACCTTGATTGAGAGAAATAAAGCCCTAAACATGACTTGTGCACAACTCACAAGGAAGTCCATTAATTACCTCAAACAAATCAAGGAGCTTGAGGAGGACAAGAGGAAGTCATTGTCCATCGTGTCTCAAGGAAATGAACGTATTGAGAAAATGCTCATCATGGGAAAGGATCATAGGGACATGGCGGGACTTGGTTTCAATCACAAAACAAATGCCTCTTCCTCCACACAAAGGCTCAAAAATGCCTTTGTTAAAGCCATTGGGAAGACTCAACCACATTCAAAATGAACAAAATCAAAAGATGGTTCTCCAACACCTGTAATGCTATAATACAATGCCATAGTCACATTGAACAAAAAAAAAACACACCTAAGCACTAGGGTCTTGCTTTTATTCCGATGTAGTATAGGATTTTCAACAAAAAAATCCATCTTCTAACTATAAAAATAAAAAATAACACCAATAAATAGTAGGGCCTTGCTCCTAATCGGACATTGCTGATTTCAACTAGTTATAATGCACAGATTCTAAAATTCTCAAACAAAAAAAATATTTATCTTCATTGAGTCTTTCAACACCCACAATGCCTTGATGTACAAGTCATTGTTAATATGTATGTCCTCCATCCCACTTAAAATGTCAATTGCCAGTATCACTTCATCATTGTCTTACCTTAGAACGATTATATTGGCTAATCAAACTTGTGCCAAAGCACTAAGATTGGAAAGAAGTTATTTTGTACCGAGAGAGACATGATTCTTCTAATGCCCCGCATTGTACAAAAATGGTAAAACTATAAGTTTACTCTTATAAGGGTAAAATTATCCTTTCACATATTTAAATAGACCATAGAGTGGTTTATGAACCCAATGGACCAAGTTATAATTGTAAGACCCAAGTTATGCATTTAACCTAT